>JAEIIL010026071.1:0-27533 GCA_018905715.1 Drosophila lini | reverse complement strand
GAAGGCGACCCGAACGCTGCTTCGGCAGCCTTCGGCAGCACCTTCGGCTCCGTTGCAACCAAACCGATAGAGAATTTGTTCGACGATAATCGAATAGTGGGACCGTCAGAAGGGTTGTTGATAATATATCAAAATATCAATATATCGATATATTTTCCTGAAAATGATATATATCGTGAAATTTTTTTCCCAAATATCGAAGTCGCGATATTTTTATTAGATTTTTTTGATATTTTTTCCTTGGTCACTCTGAATTTTAATGCCTCCGCCTGGTAACACTGACTTCACCATTGTGCATTTGTAGAGGGAAGAATCAGAAAAACATAGGAAAATCCGGTTCATTTATAGACAGCGCGGTGAAAATAGTAAAAGACTATTTGCACGGCAGCGCGAGTGCTTCAAATTAGCATAAAAGGTAAGTATCCCCGCTAAAACGACGAAATACCGCACGTTCTTGACCCGCGTGTGTGTTATAGAGTTTGTGGATACATAGTGCATAGATAACAAGAGAAAAGGGGAGGAGGAGGCGAAGACTATGTAGAACGTGGACTGATTCGAAATTGTTGTCTTGCAGAAATCGACCAGTTGAGCTGAAATAATGAGTGCGTCGAGCGAGGGCGGCGCGGGAGGAGGAACGGTGGGTGGCGGCGGCGGAAGTACAGCTACAGCGCCATCAGGTATGTTGAACGATATCCAAGTGGAATGTATACATACGTATGTATATACTCGTGGAATAAACCCTGTATTAGCATTGTGCGATTGTGTGCGTATGTATACATAACATTTCAGCGCCTCTCTTTTGCTCTCTCATACGCGCACTGTTTGTTTCCTATTCCTCTTTCTGCCTCACTTTCGCAGCACTGCTGCTCTCATTGTGCCTCTGTGTGTGTATGTGTGCTTTGTTGTTACTGTGCATTCGTGGCAGGGTTGCCAACAGCCCCGTAATTGTTCTAATGTAGCTGGTGATTTTGTGTAGTTTCAAAAAGTGGATTATTTCGATTCAAAAATCCATCTGTTCATCTTTTTTGTACGTCCATCGTTTGTGTGTTCCATGTGGAACTTTTAATAAAAAAAACTCACAGAAACCCCACACTGCCCGCCCGCACAGCCCCCATGAAAACCATTAAGATACGCACCCAACAACTGCATCCTCATGCACTGCCATCGTTGTCCTTGCTGCATCCATCTTCATCATCGGTGGCGTCCGCATCTTCATCCGCATCCCTGGTATCGCATTCGCATCCGCCACTGCAGCTGCGAGGCGTCATAAACAAGTACTCATTGCCATCATCCCATTTGCAATCCTCTGCAGCACACTCGGCGGTGGCCGCCAAGATCACTCACGTGAAGGCCGACGGCGGCGGTGGGATCTCCATTTCCGGCACTCCGATTCTCAGCGCCGGAACCATCAAGGTGGCAGCAGCCAATCCCATCCAGCAGGCTTCCCTGGCGGGCACACCGATATCCCTGAATACGGGACAAGCCACCACGGCGGCCTCCATACGAGCTATCGGAGCGGGCGGCCAGTCTACGCAGGTCCGCGTCATGATGCCCATGATCAAGCAGCTGGAGAATGTCACAGCGACGGGAAGAACTCAGATTACGGCCATACCAGCTGCTCCGGCTAGGAGTGTGTCCAATGCTTCGATTACGGTCACCAGACCCGTGACACAGGCCTATCTGCCTCGAGCTAGTGTCACGGCCACCCAGATGGGTGGCGTTGGCGTGGGAGTTGGCCAGCGCTTGGTCACGCCTCTGCGGGCCACATCCTCAGCCTCGGCCACAGTGACGCCCGCAGCGCCAACGGGTTTGAGCACATCGGGCGGCTTTGTGCGCGGAGCAACCGCTTCGGTCAGCAGGAGTGGAGTGGCTGTGTCATCGCAGCCACCCTCCACGGTGATCTCGTCCAGCAACAGTGCCACTTGGATGCAGAGTCCAACGGGACAGGTGCAACTGATACGAGCCATCCATCAGCCGCGCCAACGCATCATCACCACGTCGGCAGGTGCTAGTGTGGTTACCACTGCTACTCCGGTGCCAGCGCCAACGGGTAGGTTTTTGCCTCAGTAATTCGCACAAGTACCTATTAATTGATTTTCATTTTGACAGCTCTATCGGTGTCTACTGGGCAACCTCTGAATCCCCAGCAGGCTACGGGTCCTGGCGGTCCTCAGGCTTATGTCGCGACTGTCCTGCCACAGAGACAGCACCAAGCCACGCTGGTGTACTCCTCCAATGTGTCGACGCCAAATGCCAATACAAATCCTGGCCAGCAATTCAATCCACGTTTTGCAGTGGCCACGCCCACCACAACACCAGGGGGAACCACAGTGACGCCCCGGCAGGTGCGTCCTATACCGCTGGGCAAGAGCTTTCCGGCGGCCAAGTTAAACACGACCAGCATCAGCATCAGGGCTCCGAGCATCCCACAGCTAAATGCCAGCGTTACTCCATCCCAAACGCCCGTCAGCGTCTCCGGGGGAGCGACAGTGGCACCAGGCCGAGGACCTGGGGTCGGTGGAACTGCCCTGACGGCCACTAATTTGCACACCACGAGGATTATCCAACTGCAGCAGCCGGCGACGGGAACCACGCAGCAGATCATAGGATCTGCTGCCCGTCTGGCTGGGAATGTGATGCTCCAGCCTTTCGTGATGAGCACCACGGCAGCAGCCAAGATGGGTAAGTTGATATCGAGGAACTGATCCCTTAAATCTATTAATTTATTAATTTTGCTGCAGGCATCCGACCACCTGTTACCATGACGGCCAAGGTGCAGCCATCGCTGACCATCACACAGCTGAATCCCATCGGCAAACTGTCCACAGCGGGAGGCACGGGCGGTCCGACAATGACGCCGCAAGGCGTGGCCAGCATTCAGGCGGTATCAGTGCCAAGTGTCTCGGCCAGTGTAGTCAATCCCAGCTCCGTGACTGGGCCCACATCAGCTGCTGGCGGAGCAACCGTTTTACCCCTGACCATCAGCGGCAGAGGAGGTGCCGTTGGTCCCGGAGGGAACATCCTAACCGGCACACTGACGCCCATTAAGAATGCTAGCGGCGGCATCAAGATGATGATGACACCGGCTCCCACGGCGGCGGCACCAGGCTCGGAGGGACCGGGTAGTAGTGGACCAGCAGTGGGAAGTTTCCAGCGTACCTGGAATCCGGTTGTGGCTTCACAAAGCCAGCTAATGAAGGTGCGTTTTGATTTCGCATAGCTCACGACCGTATCTCTTACGTGTTCTCATTTTACTCTCTCTCAGATCGATGATAAGGGAAGTGCTGCCACAATCTACTACGAATCCATGCCGGCCTCAGCCTCTACAGGGGTTCTATCATTGACCACCACCACGGTGACGCAGAGCACGCAGGCACAGCCGCAGTTGGTGAGCAGTGCCGGCGGCAGCTTGTCGGTGTCCTCTTTGCCCTTCGCTAGTCATGCGCCCACTGGAGCTGGAGCTGGATCAGCGGGAGTCGGTTCCCAGGCCACATTTACTGTACTGCCCTCAAGCGCTGCCGGAGGAGGAGCTGGTACTCGAACCATAGGTGGTCACCAACAGTTGATAATCCCAGCAGGAGCCAACAGTGCTCCACCGCAGCACATGGTAATACCGCTGCACACTTCGGTGAAAGTGACAACGACGGGAGCGGGGGGCAATCCACAGCAGGCAGCCGCAGGAGGTGCATCGTTGGTGCCCAATTTTATGCGCAAGCGGGATGCAGAGGGTTCGCCCATTCGAGCGGCAAAGAATCTGGCGCCCACGTTGCTGTCCATGGCGAGCAACACCAGTGGTCCGAGTCCGGGAACCACCTTCAATCTGCAGCCCGTGTCCGTGGCAGTGCCGACATCAAGCGGACTCAACTCTGGGCTCACTGTGGAAGCGCTGGCCAAGAAGGAACGGGAACGGGCTACGACACATGGAGGAGTGCTGCCCACCAGCGGCGGGGGCGGCGCGACAAATGTGGCACCCACAGCGGCCGGCACCGCCGTTTCTTCAACAAGAAATTCGCGAGCAGAGTCGCCGGCTTCCTCGGATGGCTCCACTACAGTATCGGCCAACTCCTCGCCCGGAGTGGATCAACAGCAATTGCAGGATAGGATTGGCGATGCACCAGCGGCTGCACGCGAAAATGCCACGCACTTTAACCCCATCAATGAGGTAAATATAGAACGACAGGCTTTAGAGAAATGATTAAAATCTGTGTCCTCCTTGAAGCTGTACTCAACGCACCAATCCCTGCAGCAAGGTATGAGTCACTCCTCCCTGGGCGCTCGTAGCGGCAACAGTGCCTTTGTGGATGTGCAAGCACCGACGCCACAGCAGCAACAGCCTTCTCAGCAGCAGCAGCAAGCGCCTCACCTGGTGGTGGGTTCCTCCTCGCAGCAGGCAGGTCCTCGATTGAACGGCACGGGCAATAGCTCCAGTTCCAGCTACGACTGCTCCTCCAGGAAGAAGCCGCGACGATCAACGTGAGTGTTATCTTAGCATATTTTTCCCGAAAGATTTAAAAAGGTAGTTCTTTATATATTACAGCAATGACAGCCAGCACTCTGCACAAAGTCAGGCATCTCTGTCCCTGCCACCACCCAGTGCTGAACCCAGTGCGCCAACTGGTGCTGCCTACTTGCAAAAGCATAACAATGGCGGGCTGCTGGTGGCAGCAGCGGCAGCGCCACCGGGCGTGCCGGCACCCAATAGTGCGCCAGGCGATGCCAACCATCGGAACAGTACACCGGCGGTGGCGGGCAACAAAGAGAATGCCAATCCGGTGGACTTTGTCATACGTCGTCCACGCAACTGTGCGCTGCTCAATGTGAGTTCTGACTGAAGGCCTTATTTTGGGAGCCCTTGGTTAACATTTCTCTCCCTCTTGCAGACATATAAGCCCACCCACAAGTTGGCCAACAATCACTTCCATCGGTACACCGACGTAAAGCCGAGAGAGGAGCGTCGTGCCACCGTCATTGATTTGGCCAATCAACCCAATGTCCAGGGCAAAATCAATGGCTGGAAGATCTATCATTTGAGTTCGCAAATGGAGGATTTGGTAAGGACAAAGACTTTTATACATTTTTGAGAAAATTAACCATGCTTTATCCTTGAAACAGAACGAATCGGAGATGGTCAGCCTGGGCCAGCTGGAGGTTATGCTCAAAGATCTGGAGAAGGACAAGGATAAGCACAGTGAAATGGAGCGTGTAACGGAGTTGTTAAAAGTAAGCTCCTCATAGTCAACCTATTAAGAGTTTAGTAATAATTAAATGATATTTCCAGGGCAATATCCAACGCAGCAAGATCATCACCGAGGGCATCAACGAGGCACAGAGTCAGCTCATGAAGATCTTTGAGCACAAGCCACACGTTTCGGACATAATCAATCGATGTGCCTCCAAGAGAAACTTCAAGAAGCGCGAAAAGATCTAAATGGGGACAGACCACAGAAGTAGCTAAGGATCTAAAATTAAAAGAAATCAGGAAACTACAAATTTCCTTAATTTCTTCGACTTGATTTTAAATCTTTAGTTATTTTCTTGGCATTGTGTATATTGACTAGATTAAGACACTTAGATTTCGACTAATTCTTACCTAAAATGCTATTGAGATTTGTAAGACAAACCAGAGTTACAAAGAATCCAGCAATATTTTTTCAATTTCCTAGTTTAAAAACATAAAATATACTAAGCACTTGAGTTGTATTTAGTAGAAATGATTTATTCTTGCATTTTGGGGATATTTAAAGATACTTCTTACATAGGCGGTGGTGGTGGAACGCCGTTGAACATGGGATGCATGGCGGCGGGCCGCGGTGGTCCTGGCATTGGGAATCCTCCGCCGGGCGGTCCCATCGCCCGATGCATATTTGGCGGCGGTGGCGGCAAAATCTTGGGCTCGAACTTGAAGGCAAACTGCAGGAAGAATTGCTTGGTGTCGCGATTCCAGTGCGTCCAGAACTTGCCCTCGCTTTTCTCCACCTCCCGCGATGGCACCTTAAACCCTATGGTCTCGTACGGCTCGGAGGCGAACAGCAGGTACTGCCACTTGCGGTCTGGCGGCTCAATCTTTTGCTCGTAGGCGGACATGAAGCGATGCCGGGGTACAATGTTCTCTGAAATCTCCGGGTAATCAATTTGGAAAAGCAGCGACTGCTGGCCATTGCTGAGCTCTCGCTGCTTCGTCACCCTATAACCAGGCCGTCCGATCTTCACGAACTTCTTGGGCTCGACGCGTGGCTTCTCCGGCGCCAGCAGAGACGACGGTGCCTCCTTGGCCTCCTTGGCGGCGCGCCGGGCCAGGTTCTCCTGATGCTTCTTGCCCTGCGTGTGGGCCAGGTAGCTTCCCTCGTTGTTGTGTAGCGTGAGACACAGCTTGCACTCGTATGAGCCCAAGTGGTTCTTCATAAAGTACGGATCCTTGTTTAGATCGATGGTTTCGAGGGCGAGCTGCCGCAGGCGCTCCTTCCGGTCGCGGTTCGTTTCCGACCAGGAGGCCACGCCTCCGCTGCCGGTCTTGCCACCGGCACGGTTCTGGAAGTCCATTCTGCGTTCCTTTTACTTAATTTCAGCAAAGAAAAAACGTTTTCGCGTTGGGATGAAAATTTTCGGAAAGTTTTTGTTGGTGGTGTACAGAATAGGGTTGTCAACACGCCTTATGGAAGCTAGTGGTGGAAGTGTGCTTGAGCACGATAGTTTACGGCAGAGAGTGTTCGATAGTTAACCGGATATATGTGATTAAAAAGAATTTGTAATTTATAAAAAAAAAGAAAATAGGAAGCTATCTTCGGCACGCCTAAGTTTGTATTCCCTTGCAGTTTTAATTGGATCATACCAATCGATCCAAAACTGAAAGTAGATTTTCGGATTGTTCTTAAGGCAGCTATATGATATAGTCGTGCGTTATAATACCCTGAAAGGGTATAAATAAATAAATTTGATATTCAATAACTTTAATTTAATTTATTTCTTTACATCAGGTATTATTAATATTGAACACCCCATTTGAGGTATTCTTCTGGAGTTCTATGGTATTTTTGGCGAGCGAAGTGCGGTCACACTGTTAATTTAGTTGCACATGCTTGGATCTTTTTGTTAATTTTAAAGGCGAAAAAAGGCTAGACCAAAGTAAAAAGTCAAAGTATAAATAGTGTCTGTGTAATATTTTAAACAAGAAAAAAAGGATTGTACAGAAATTTTTGCCGAGCTGAGGCTGGAATTCAATAACGGACGACGCCCACATTGTGTGTGTGAATCAATTTAATTTTCTTCCGACATTTCCATGGAAAACTGTCCGGAAGCTAGTATTCTTAACTTGTAGCATCGACAATGGACCCCAAAATGGATAGCAAGAGGCCGGAGCTTGGCATCATGGGTCCACCGCCTACAGTGGCGCCTTTAAGCAACAGCAGGCCAGATGCTCCTCCGCTGCCAGCGTCGTTGTCGTCGTCAAATGCCAGAACTGCAGCACCGCCCAGGCGGATAATCAAGACGATCAATTTGGATTTCAAAAAGCTCAAGGAAGCTGGCCTGGACAGGAAGCTGGCTGAGGTGTTGAGCAAGCAAAGTCCAGGTGCAAGGATGGGAATAACACACTCGCCCAGCAGTAGCAGTTATTTCCCTGTCGCTACGCAGTCTTCATCTGCGACTGCAGCGACGACGTCGGCAGCGGCGTCGGCAGAGGCAGCTTCAACCTCATTGCACTCGCAACAGCAACAATTGCATCAGCCTGGTAAAAAATCGTTTCTTTTACATATAAATTTTGAATCCATAAGAAACCGTTAGCACGCTTTGGTCTTCGACAAATATTTCGGAGAAGCCTTGAATGGTTGTACGAGTTTGGGACATAGAGCAACGAAATGTCTCGATGGCGCAGCTGCTTGCGGCGACGTCAGATAATCAGTACCGTGTTTTAGTTCGATTTTTCTCCCGAGTTCGGTTCCCATTAAGGGATGGAGTGTTTTTTTCCTATAATGTTTTATTTTTACTTATAACTTTTAAAAGTTTTCCTAAAATTCTATTACATAATCTGTGTATTTACTGAGTTCATTGATTCGGTTAGAACGGTTTGAGGAACCATCATTTTTATTATATTTAGTAGTTTAGTGGTTTAGTTAGTCTGACATAAATTTGTCTCTATAAGATGTTTTTCCACCTTTTTAAAATTTCAAATTTAAGATGTAAGGAATGTTTCAAAAATATTGATGAACATTCTAGGGTTAAAGGCCTAGGGGAATCAAATTTGAAAGTTGAAATGTTTTCGTTGTTTCATCTAAGGGTTAATCGAGATATGGAGGAGTTCTATATCGGGAATATTAATGATGTACATAGTATTTATAAAAATAATAAAAAAATATTGATTTTTTTTAAGTTTTTTTTTTTAAAGACAAATTTTTGGATTTTTTTAATAGATATAATAAATGAAAAAAAAGTATATGGCTTTTTGAAGAAAAAAAAAACGTTACAAGACATATTTTTTAAAAAATTAATAACCAGTTCGTGCACTTCAATCGTCGTGCATAGATGGATTAATTTTTTTTTAAATCTCCACGCCCCAAACTCACTTCAAGTGCCACCTTTGACACTCCCGTTTATATTCTTTCGATGGCGCAGCCTGTAAGTGCGCACGTCAAGTGAGGTTAAGACCGCTTTTTGGCCCGAGTTCAAATCCCAGTGCCGGCCCAACTCCAATTTGGTTTAGTCGAGCTCTGATTGTTTTTGTGTTGTTTTGCTTCATAGATATTTATTTAATATTTGTATTAAGATGGTCGATATGGGTTATTTAATATTTAAGCATATTGGGTTACTACATTACATTACTTTTTAGGTTAAAGACATGAGAATAACATTTTAATGCTTCTACATGGGTATTTACTTGTTTTATCCGAGACATAACAACATTTACATATTTGTATATCTGTTTTTTTTTATAATTTATGCACCATAATTTATAACACTAATATTTTATTTTTACTTTCTTGGTTCACAGAATTGCCGCAGACCGCAGTAAAGCGAATTAAGATTTCAGATTGTATGGAAAAAACCGTGCCCATTCAAACGCCGCCGGTGGCCACAACGTCCTGTAGTTTGGACCGATCTATGCACGTCAAGGCTATGTTAAAAAACAGGATTCTTAATAAGAGCATAAACACTTCCACCCAAATCCAACAATCAAAGGCAATGCCAGCACCCAAGATCCCTCCAACAGCTGCCCAGGGCTCCGCTCCGCGAAGTGGAGGAAGCAACATTGCGGCTGCTGCAGGTCCTACCAGTGGAGCTTTCTCCATTCCAAAGGCCGATCTGAGTGTGCGACCAAAACACCCACCATTGCTGCTTAATTTGGTGAATCAATTGCCCAAACATCGGACCATGTGCATGACCACCGATGACATACAGTTGAGGAACCAGCAGGAGCTGCTTCAGAAAAAGGCTTTTGAAAGGCATCCTCCTCCTCAACAGAAGCACCCACAATCTCCGAATATTTCTATGCAGAAATCCTCACAAGATACACCACATATTCATATACAAAAATCACTACAAAATCAGACACAATCTCCGCATATTTCTATGCAGAAATCTTCTCAAAATCCACAACATACTCCTATAAAAAATCCGCCCCAGGCTGTATCAACAATTGCTGCAGCAAATCAATTGCTTTCGCCTTCTCCAGAAGCTGCAATAATTTCCCAGAAAAGTCCCTCGCCACCACCCTTGATTGTGCTGGAAAACAAGGTACTGGCTCCTAATGAGAAAATCGACTTGAGTAACCTGCGATTGCCAAGCAATACTAATATAGTGGCCACCATCGTGAAGACCAAGTCACAACCGCTTGCCGAGGCAATCTTTAAAGGGGAAAAGGTTATAATGAATGCCAGCAAGTTTAAGGTGCCGCGGGAAAAGCTAGCCGAGATGGCCCAAGAGATACGTAATCAGGCCAAGCAGGTGAAACAGAACACACAACCGGAGGCAGCAGTTCCTCTAGCCGGGGATTCTTCCACTGCAACCATAAAAATATCTACTACTATTCCTAAAGAAGTCAATCCAAAACAGCAGGCAAGTTTTAGTCAATCCACTGTTGAAGCCACAGGTTTAAGAAGCCTTAAAGTCAATAAATTGCCAAACTTCAAACCTCCAGAATTTGTGGAATCGGCAAATCCTGTGTCTGTAAATAATGCTTCAGATAATACAAATATTAATACTACGACACCATCGGATCAAGAAGAGCTTTCCCAAGAAGCTGAAAACACTGAATCCAGTCATATGGACTCTTCTGTAAATACTCCTGAACAAGATGAACGTAAAGTAGTGATGAGCACAGAGACAAGCTTCTTGGACTTGCCCATACACATTTCTGCTGGCAGTAAACTGAAGGAGCTGAATAAATCGGCAGATTCTGAAGAAGAGAAACCTAAGAATACCACTTCCACTTCATCACAAGAGATTCCGGAATCATCCGTGACTGCCGAAGCATCATCACCAGTTTCCAAAGTCCAATCAGCTGTTGATTTTATAGCCCAACTAACTGCAGAGCATTCCTTAGATGAAAGCAGCTTCATGGAGCTCTCGCCGGAAGAGCAACGCTTGAATGCTCTGTTTGGTGGCTCCGGAGGATGCTCCTTTACCGGAGTGTCGACTCAAAATTCAGAAAAGGAAAAGGAGATGGCGGAGGATGGAGGTTCTTTTAATGTTACGACACCTTCTCCCAAGAAACTACCAGAGGAGGAGGAACTGCCCATTGGTAAGATTATGAAAATGGATGATATGGATATACTGCATGCCACTTTGGATGTTAAAAGCGATAGCACCAACATACTACGCATCAGTCCAAATGCTATTAAGCTAAGAAGCAGCGTGGATATGTCTGGTATGAAGTTACCAGCGGAAACCTCAGCGGAGGTTGCAATTCCGACAACAAACGAGGAATCCTTGGTAGTTGCAACATCAATAGAAAGTCATAAAGTTGAACAACCATCAGAGCCTGATATGTCCCAGAAACCTGTAGCTGAAGGAGCTTCAAAAGGATTACTGGAAAACCAGGTTGAATCAGTGACTGAGTCTCAACCTGCCAAGGAGGTTAATCCCCCAGCGAAACGGCTTCCTCCAAGATCCAAGAAGGCTAAAATTAATTTAGTGCAACGCAATAAAAGGCCTAGCTTACCAAATAAGTTATTGGAGGCAAAGAAAACCAAGTTAGGCGACGTCGAGGCAATCGATGAGGAGGCGACAACGGCAATTATGGATCACAGTTTGCTGGAGGATTCTCCTCCACGTGCTGGCGTCCAAGAAATCGAGGTAATTGTATATTTGAATGATCAAAGGTCAGAAAGCGTAAATCTTAATATAATTAGTGTTAAAAACAATACCAAACAGGTGCCAGCTAACGAAGATCAGGAAGTCAGAGAGTCTGAAGGTGAGCAGCAGGGAGTCAGTCAGTCCAAAGAAGATAAGGAGCAGGGAGTCAGAATGTCTAAAAATCATGAGGAGCAGCAAGAAGTTAGAGAATCTATAGATGATGAGGAAAAGCAGGAAGTGCGAGATTTAAAAAAAATTGACCAGCAGGAAGTCAGAGATTCCAAAGAAGATGAGCAGCAGAGAGTCATAGAATCCACAGAAGATGAGCCCAAGGAAGCTTCCAACCCAGCAAGAGATACAAAAACTAAAACCCAAGCTGATACCCAAAATTCAGCCAAATCCGCTATAGAACGCGACCTAACTCAGCTCTATCATCCCCCAAAAATGCCCAAAACGAAAATAAATAAAACGAAAGAAGCCCTGGAGCACTCACAACCAGCAGCAGAAGCAGCATCAACAGTCTCCCTTATGGAAGTTCTTTGTCAGGAGCAACCGCCGCCGCAGGGCGACGCCAAGTTGCCATTCCGAAAGGAGTCGCCCACAGAAGTTAATCCGCTGGAATCCACGGGAATACAGAATTTAGTTACCCACCTGACAGCTGAGAGAGTGACACCACAGACCAAGAAAAAGCTGTCGACATCTCCCCCCGGTTCAGAGGAAACAACTAAAGGAATGCTACGCAAGAAACGCATGAAAACACGACCTGTTCTTAGCAAAAGGAGCTCGGCAAGGAAACAGGAAGAAATTTCCCTAGAGTTTCTACATCCCATTAGCCCGAATGCTGGAGGGGGTCGCATTCCCACCTCGAGCACCAGTGATGATGATGGTACTGTGTTTCTGGGCTTTAATAACAAAGAGGAGAAGCGTTCCAAGACTCCAGTACGCAGCAAGCGAGTGCGTCAAATGAGGATCAATGAAACCGACATCAGTGACGATGCTACTCCCGACTACGATGAGACGGAGGAAGAGCAGCAGAGACCAGTGGATAAAGACGTTCTTAGTAGACGTAAAGATCAGGTGTCTGACTCAGATAGTAGTGAATGTCCCATGGATTTCGAGGATAAGCCGCCTAACGAGGATACATGTCATGATAAAACGCTATCAATAGAAGCAGCAAGTAAGTATCAGGTCAAGTGGGAGGATCTTAAAGGTGCAAGTAAGGAACCCATCTTGGACGCAGATATTATACCCGAAAATATACAACAAGAAGCTGTCAATGAGCCAGAACAGTCGGAACTTGTGATAAACGAAAAGGATTTGACAGTTGATGATAGAAGAAGCAGCAGAAGCAGGAAGAGTTCAAGGAAACCATCTCCCAAAAAGGATTTTGAAGCCAGAGCTATAAAAATTAATTTAGAAGAGCCATCTACAAGCAAAGAAGCTTCGAAAATCAGTGAAGCTAAAGCGAAACTAACGTCAAAAGATGGATTTCAAGAAGGGTTAACACCAGAAATAAGCGTTAAAAGTTCTGAAAAACGTAGCTTACTCCGAACCTCAGTAGAAAAAGAGGATAATTCAGTATCTAATGAAAAGCAAAAAGAGCTAAGAGATGTGGAGGAGCCAGTAACATCTACAAAATCCGTAGGAAAGCGAAGATCTCGCTCAAGCAATGCAACTCATTCAAATCAAGCTGGAGATTCTCAAAAAACTTTAACTAACTCTGAAGCACCAAAAGAACCTGTAAATACAAAAGAAAAACGTATAACTCGCACCTCATTAGTTTCTGAACCTGTGATAGAAAAAGAAGAGCAACCAATTGTTCCAACAAATTCTGTAAATTCAAAAGAAAAGCGAGCATCAAGACGCAAGACCAAATCAAACTCCTCAGCTTCTGCAATTACTGAACATGCTCCAATTTCCAAACCATCGGAACACAATGAAGCCATAAAAACCAGAGCAAGTCGTAAGTCTCGTAGTAGAACACCAGTTCAACCAATTACCAAATCAGAGGAAACAAATACAGCTTCGAATACACAAAGTGAACTGGAAGAATTAGGAGGTGCCGAGAAACCTAGTCCCAGTAAAAATTCAGTTAGTTCCAAGCGCCAGATGCGGAGTAGAAAATCAACTGTTGCTCCTGTGGCCAAAGATGAGCTGAAATTGGATAAAGAAATAAAGAATACAGATTCACAAAACCCACAGGAAGTCAAGGCTGCAGAGGAACCGGAACACAGCCTAAATTCAAAGCGTCAATCACGCAGTAAAGTAACTAAAACAACAGATTCAGCTGTTAAAAAAAAGCAAAAGAACACAACAAGTCCCCTAAGTAGTCAGGAAGAAAATAAAGCTACCGAGAAACCGAAAACAGCTTTAAATTCTGAAAAAAATAATAAAATTGTTGATGCCACAGAGCATGAGGAAGAGCCTTCAAGTTCTAAAAAAACCAAAAGGAAACGGCTGTCCCGAAATACACCAGCTTCCAGACTTGCTGCTGCTGAAGAGATAGAACCAACAACATCCTTAGCAAATTCCCAATCCGCAGTGACCGATGCTGATGATGTTGAAGTAAAAGGAAGATCTTCTCGCCTTGGTTCAGTTGAACGGGACATAGAAGACGAGCCTGCTCCCAAAGATGAAGTTATGCCAGACTCAGCTCCAAAAAGGGGCAGGAAAAGCAGTCCACCAACGCAGCCACAAAATCCAAGCGAGACTTTGCCAACAGGAGAAGAAGATGACTCCGAAACTGCCGATCCTCCAACATCCAACAGAAAAAGAAAGCGAGATGCTGATACAGAATCAACTGAGGCCTCCAAAAAACTAAAGACTGATCGTTTTGTTCCTCAAGGCTTTAATATACGCCTGCTTCTTATCCGTCAACGGGAACAGTTGGACAGTGAGGAAGTCCTAACAGAGGAAGGCAAGGGCCAAGGTCCGCTACAGTGCGGCTTGTGCCTGGCACGCTGCACCGAAAAGGACTGGCAAAGTCATCTGGGAGAACATTACGGAGTGGGTTGGCTTGTCGGCGAGAAACCGAACGTTACTCGCGCCTGGGTCTTGAAAACTATGAAGCAGTATATCGAGAAAAGCGGCGAAAAGATAACTTGCCGCCTCTGCCAACGACAATTGGGCTCGCACACGGGCATGGTTGTCCATCTGGAGGGCTGTGGCAATAAGCAGCGCGTGGAGTGCGACCTCTGCAAAAAAACCTATACCAAGCTCTCCTTTCCCCTGCATAGGCAAACCTGCTCGAGCCAGCAGAAGAGTAAAGTAGAAACTGGCAGCTCATTCAATATCCGCCTGCTGCTCATCCGGAAACGGGAGCAGTTGGACAGCGAAGAGGTTCTAACTGAGGAAGGCAAGGGCAATGGTCCGCTGCAATGTGGTTTGTGCCTGGCACGCACCAACAAAGTAAATTGGCAAAGCCATTGTGAGGAGCACTATGGAATCGGCTGGCTTGTCGGAGAAACGCCAAAGGTAGGTTATAAAATCACAAAATAAATTCAACTCCTTATAATTTGCTTTTACACAGAACATCACACGCAGCGGAATAATGCTTATGATGAAAGCCTATCTCGAGGAATCCAAAAAGAAGCTTGTATGTCGCCTTTGCGACCATCGACTGGGCTCTCCCTTGGGAATGATGCTTCATCTGGAGACCTGCGGCAATAAGCAGCGTGTTGAGTGCGAAATCTGCCACCGATCATACACCATACTCACGCTTCCGAGTCATTTTCGGGTCTGCTCAAAGCGCCAGGAGTTTGCAGAGACATCGATGGTTAGGGCTGAGCAACAGAAGGCAGAAGATGCTAGCGAAAAGGTGTTTAGCAATGCAGGACGCGCTAAAAGGAAGTCGACAATCAAGTAAGATGGAAGAAGAAGAAAAGGATATTAGCATAAAAAATGTGTGATATATGAGTACTTATTTTAAAAAGATTTGTTAAGGATTTGGAAACAATTGTAAATGTACTTAAAATTATATAATATAATTATGTATAATATAAAAGGGGTCTTTAGGTATATAGGTCCTTCTGGTAACATTTTATAGAATACTTTTTGAAACTATTTCAAATGATTCAAAAACAACATTGACTTTAATAATTCCACTTTCTGTTAAGTATAGTTCACAAAGAGGCACAAAAAGCTGTCAAAATAGGGGGTGTGAGAGGTGTTTGTTATAGGGAAAAATCACATTTTCAAAAGTATTCCTTAAAGATTGAATTTAATTATTAAATAATAATAAAATTAGGATCTAAAACATATTTCTAGAGTAACATTAACCTGAGATAGCAAATAAAAACTAATATTATTATATATATTTTATTATTTATTAACACTTCTAATATTGTGTTCCATTACAGAGCTGAAACGAAGCTAAAAAAAATTGGTGAACACACTTCTGGTAAAAACGAGTTCGATGGCAGCGATTCCTCCGATTACGATATGGCAAATGACAAGGAGTCATCCGAGGAATACGATTCCGAGGGGGTTGATTCCAATGAAGACTCCATTAGCGCCGAGCAGGATGGCAGTGATTGCGAGAAGTCTAAGCGGAGTAAAAAACGGACCTGTAAAAGGCGTCCAGGAAATCTCAGCGCACAATCAGCCAAGCCTTGTAAGTAAAATATGGTCTACGGGTAGGATTTGATATTAAAGGTCGTTGTATTTTGTATATATTTTAGTGTTCTTACGTGAAGAATCCAAAAAATCTAGTTCAACCCATAAATGGAAAGAATTGTAAGTAAACAAAATTTACATAATTTGTTTGAACATTTTTGTAATGCTCCTTAAATCCTTTTTTTTAGCTTGCAAATCAATTATTCAAAAAGTCCTTTGTACTGCCAACTTGAACCTGGCTACTCTACGCTGTCTTCGGAGGAAGCCCTTAGATTGCTGCCCTCCAAAGAGTCAACATCTGTACGCTATGCTTATGGCAAAGCAAGCCAGAACTCGGACTGGCAAAGGTTGGCACCGCTTGAAGGTTTCAACAAAGAAGGTAATGTTTACTTTAAAAAAACCACATTCAAATATTTATGTCTTTGTATTTCATTTTTCATTCAGGCGAATATGTGGGTTATCTGGGTGGACCTATAAGACAGCTGGCCTGGGTGCCATTGCCCTCGGATACTACAGATCAGTATTTGCTATGCTCCCTGCGATCCAGAATGAAATCCTTTGCACGGCATTCAAAACTAAAGCAGGAAGACGGTCTATTATTGTTGCTCAAATGCACGGAAGAGCCTTCAAATCAAGAATCTTGGAACGTACGTCCCCAGCTGCATTACGGAATACGCGTGCCCAATGGACCGGTTCATAGCTTCGCCTTCTTGCCCAGCGGTGGCTACAATCAGGCCACCAATCGTTTGGGCCTGTTGGCTGTGGCCCATGCCACGAGTGATGTCCACATCTATGCTTTGCCTCTGGAGCTCAGAGATGAGGAGAAAGATGGCGAAAATGTGGTTATACAATTGGAGAATGTGATTACTCTGAGTTTGGATGTGGATCAGCCGCCTGATGAAGATCAGTGCACAAAGATCTGTTGGTCAGAGGTAAGAGATGGAAGGTTTCTAAATAAAATTAATTAAATTAAAAATTTAAATTATTTCCCCAGGCTTCCGGACACAATTTCTTGGCCACTGGCTATGCAAGTGGTCGAATAGCCTTATGGGACATTGGCGATACGGAGAGTATTAATTGCTTCAGGCGGAATAAGGAACAAGTCTATACTTTTGTGCCCTCAAATTCCCTATATTTGGGGGAGCGGAATATTCAATGTAAGCTGCCACAGTAATAAGTTTATTTATTCCATATTTTATTTATTTTATGTCGATTCTTTTCAGTTATGGAACTGCATTACGATTTGAATGGAACACGTTGGCTAGCGGTTGGCACTTTAGTGCGTAAATTTCTGGTCTACGATATTTTGAACTTGTCGCAACCAACGACACTGATGCAAAGCACCTGGAACAATATATATTTAGCCACATTTACATGGTCACCTGTTAGCGAGGCCATAGTCCTGAGCAGTACCCGTAAGCTCATTCGATTATTTCTTATTAAAACATCTTTTATATATAATTATTTATATTCCATGGCAGACTACAACTCTCGCGCTATTTTGCTTAGTCCTGCGGGCATTGAATTCGATTACCGAACCCTGGATAGCACCTTGACGGCGAGTCGTTCCATGCACACGAATTGCCAACAGAATTACATGGTGTTGGTAACTGACATTGGCGACTTGGCCTTCCTCGATGCTAAGGCCATTACCCGTGGGGTTTATCTGTCCAAGACGATGATCAACTCCCGGGCTGTATCCACCACTAAATTGCAACATTTGGGCGATGGGAAGCCGAATCAAAAGGATGTAATCAGCGCGGAGGAATTCCATAGTGACTATGGTGTGCAGATTAATCCTCTGGTCGAAGCGCATCCGCAATCTGTCCGAAACTGTCCATACCTGGGGGAGAAGCGTCTCCCCAGCAATCCGCACTCTCTGGCCCTAACGCGAAACAACTGCGTTCGCTGCAATTGGAACTCCTCGGCACACTCGTGGGTGGCCATGGGCGCAGAACATGGCCTGCTGCGCATCCTCAACTTTGAGCGAAATAAATTCTTTTAAAGAATTAAATCTGGCATCTGAACAAGCACCATCTGAGATTATTATATATTTTTTTACCACCTAATAGTAATAGTAATTATTGAAAAAGGACTGGCTGAGGGAGAGTTAAACTATGTATTTCGTTACCTTTAATTTATTTTTTTTAGCTGTTGGAAAATTACATAAATTGTACATTTATAATATGAAGTTATTGTTGTAAAATAAAATCGAACTTTATTGTAAAATTTGGATAAAGAAGCTCATCTTATTTTAATCTTAGTCTGAAAAGAGTAGCCCTCTTGGGAGAATTCAAATCATAGTAAGCTCTGTTTCTTTAGGATTGTCAGACTTCTGTCTTCGCTCAAAGCTATACGATACCAAATCGAAATCCATCCAAGACGTCCAAAATGAATCCCAGCAGTGAGAGCAAGGATACCGCTTCAGAAGCCGATTTTGCTGAAATAGAAAAATTGCGGAAAAGAATGGTGGCGTTGATGCAGCGTATGGATCGTGTGCTGATTCCCTTAAAGGCCATGCGAAACGGCATAATGCCCGGCGAGCCAGATTATCCTAAATTGAACGATGTATGCGATGTATCCGAAGACACTGATATCGACGAGGAACTGGCCATAAAATACGATGAGCCACAGTATGCAGAGCCCAAAGAACACTAATATTCAAAAGGTGGATGAGGACCTGACCCTGAGACCCGAGCAGCCACTACATAGTTATCATTAAGAGCTCCGCAAGCCAAGGGACACAAATCGATGCAACCAAATCAACCAGCATGGCCGAAAGGACTCTAAAACCGACAAGGAACGTTACTAAATCATCCTGCAAGGTCCACTTATATCTACAAATCCCCATAAATAACGGAAAACTGGTTACATATTAAATATATATATTTATTTTTCGCGTTATCAATAGTTGTGTTATTTCATAAAAACTATGTTTATGCAAATTTAACAATGATAGACGGGGACTTTTTATAGCTTTCAGCTGTGAGCTGTGATTAATCAAATGTCGAAGTATCGAAATATCGTTTTGAAAATTATTAAAATTATATGGTTTTTATTTCGGGTTTTATTTAATAAAATATTAACACTTCCCTAACGCTGTATGGGCGTAAATAAATAAATTTGCAAGGGGCTTACAACTTATATGAGCTATATGCTAAGTGAATGCTTCAGATTGGGACACAAACAGCTAGATATATATATATATATAGTTAATATACATAGACATACATATACATGGTACAAATATATATTACGAATTATCGAACAAATGCATGCAAACACGTTAAAAAAAAAACCCGAAAGGAAATGCAAAATTGCCATTAAAATGTCGTAAAAAACCGAATTCGTTGATTGAATGTGAAGTAACACTAAATAAGCATACATATACATATAGGCATTATGATATATATGTTTTTCTTACATTGCTGTTGTCTTTTCTATGGCTGCAAAAGCAGGCCGTTAACATTGGCTTAACATTTCTCGCGGCTTTTCTGCAGTTGACCTTCAGTCTTCGCTCTTAGCTATAGTTTGCTGCAATTCTCCCGATCTCTTGATCTCCCGCTCTATGCCTAACCAAAATTCTATGCGAACATTAAATTCTATAAACAAATTCATCCATCCATTGCAAAGGGACTTGCACTTAACGCGAACCTAAATCAAACGTAAATTAACGGCAAGTTAACAGTGATTTCCGGTCTGTCTCTCAGCTTCCGGTCTGCGATTTGCGCTTTTCGAACGGAAGTTTCCTCCTCCCTTTACTGCTTCTCCGTTCCGTTAACGGGAGTTGGAGCCGGGTTGGACCTGTTGCCCGCCAGCTCCTGCTGGATCTCGTTCAGACTCTTGCCCTTCGTCTCTGGCACGGCGAAGAAGACAAAGAACACGCCCAGAACTGTCAGTCCGGCAAAGAGCCAGAAGGTGCCGCCAATACCAAGGCCAGCGTTCAAGTCATCAAACGTCTTGGTCACCACGAAGGCCAGCAGCCAGTTGGAGGTACCGGCCAGCGAACCGGCGAATCCCTTGATGTCGGTGGCAAACAGCTCTCCCATCATCAGCCATGGCACCGGTCCATAGCCCATCGAGAACATGATGATGAAGATGCACAGAGCAGCCACCGGCAGCCAGCCCAGGCTTTCTACCTGTGCCTCGTCCTGGCCTTGAAGGTAGAAGTAAACTCCGATGGCGGTGGTAGCAACGGCCATGGAAACGCCCGAGGCCAATAGGAGGATGCGACGGCCCAGCTTGTCCACCACCACGGTGGAGACAAAGGTGGCCACCACCTGCATGATGCCGATCAGAATGGTTGCCCACCTGGGTCCAATGCCAGTGTTAGCTTCCTGTAAGGGTAAAGGTTTTCAATTAGTGATTGCTTCTTAAATATTTGGATATTTTTTTAATTTTTAGGCTTTTCTGGACTCTAACCCACCTTGAAGATCCTCGACGAGTAGAAAATAACAGCGTTGATGCCGCACACCTGCTGAAAGAACATTAGACCCAGACTGATGGCCAGAGCCTTGCGGGTGACGGGTCGGTTAAGGGCAGACCACACATTGACCTTGTTCTCACGGATCTCCCTATCGGTTTCACGCAGCTCCGCCAGCTCCGGCTCGTAGTCGTACTCCTTGCCACGCAGCCACTGGATGGACTTAATGGCACCCTCCGACCGATCTTTGGCAACCTGTCAAAGAAGGATTTCAGAAAGTTAGACATGCTTGTCGATTGTTTATCTTTTTATCGTCCGCTTGTGATGGCAAACTCGTGGTGCTTTTCGTATCTTTTAGGTTTAGGTTTTACCGAAAGGTCGTTTTGATTGACTTGCCGATTATATCTACTCAAGATATACTTTACTATAATTCTAAGGCGTCATTGAATGGAATTTTGTATATATATATATATATTATGTTTATCATGATAATAATTTTTTGGTTATTAATTCTTATCGAAAAGAAATGTATCTTTGATTGACTTCTTGATTAAATCTACTCAAGATACTACTACTTTACTCTAATTTAGAGGCGTCATGGAATTATATAAATATTTTTGTGATATTAAGTTGTTTGTTATGAATTTTGTAAAGCCTGAAAAAGGCTTATATTAATATTTAATATATATATCTTTGAAGATAAGTCAGAAATATCTAGACCAGTGGAGCCCAAATCTCTTACTCGCGAGTCACTAAACTTATCATTTATATATATTGGCTCATTTTCTTCTTAACTGTTGTAAAAAACCCTAATAAACTAATATTTAAATATTTAGAAATACACAAACTCACCAAATAAGTGGGCGATTCCGGCATGAAGAAGAAGATGACTCCAAAGACGAGGGGCAGAATACCGCAGATGACGCTCACCCAGAAGATGTCCAGGCCAGCGCCAATGGCGTACACAAACAGAATACCAATGGTGATCATCAATTGGAAGAAGCTGCCCAGCGTTCCACGGATATCCTTCTGGGCAATCTCTCCCGTGTACATGGGAGCGGTCACACAAAAGGCACCGCCAGCGATACCGAGAATGAAGCGGGAGGCATACATCATGCCAACGTTGGCGGCCCAGATGAGCATCGCCCAGCCGACGATGAAGGGCAAGACCAGGAACAGCATGGTCCACTTGCGGCCAATCAAGTTGATGAGGAAACCAATGGGAATGCACACGCAGGCGGCACCCAGTGTCATGGCCGAGCCCACCCACGAGAACTGGGTGTCGCTCACCAGGAAATCATAGCCACTGTGGTTATCCACGATTTCCGTTTGGGCCGGCGATGTCCAGCCCAAGAGGGTGCCGCAGGCAAAAGCGCCACCAGCTGCTGCCAGAGCGGCCACATATTGTGGCAGTTTCTTGGAGTTGTTCTCCGTGGATGTGTGCACCATGTTGCCGAGTAGATTCTCCTGATCCTGCAAGGGAAAATAAGAATTGGTGAGTATTTTTTAATAGAATTTAAAGTTGGTTTAAGCTAAAAGCTATAATTCTACCAAGAATTTAAAATGTGGCTAAGTATCCTTGCTGATTATTGTTTTTGGTTACCTTTTACTTTTCACAACTTTGAATAGATCGTTTTTAGTGTAGATCGTTCTGCTCTGACCAACTAATTGGGACTGAGGGCCAGTCCAGCAGCTACCTGTGAGTATTATCAAGCCTTGGGCCCCGATAAGAGCCCCCGGCACAGTGATTAGGACATTTATTGGCGGACCGATAGAGGCATTCCATTGATTGGCCGTGCACCCATATTTATTGCACTCTCCCGGCAACAAAAAAAAAAAACTAACACTAAATAAAATTGGGCTATGCTCTCCTCATTCCGATTGTGCGCTGAAGTGCTTCATTATTTCATTACGCCGGTCACATAAACAGAAGTCGCCCCCGAAATTCACGCTCACTCGCTGCCCCGATATCATTCATACGCCGAGTGGTCCGCAAATCATTATGCTTTCGGGCAGGAAAAGCCTTTAAGATCTTAATATTAACTTCATATTTTAAGTCAGAGATGCCGCGTGATCACAAAACTAAGAACTGTGGGCATTCTTATTATCAAATTGAGAGGTAAAGTAGTATAATTATTATGTTCATGTGTTCACACTTGACAAATTTTAATACACCGGTATATATACTTTAGTATTCGATAGAGTTTAAACGATAAGGGGAGATTAACTGAATGGAAAGTACCAAATTTGGTAATTAAAACCTAATATATGGGTTGAAAACAGGATATTCTTCTATAATTTGTTCTATTGTAAAGAAATCAGAGTAAATTTCAAAGAAATTTTAAAGTTAAAACGCTATACTATTTTATAATGACAGATTAGTATTATTTATTTAAAGCCAATTCATTTATTTTTGACTTTTAAGATTAAGATTTTTGATTTTAAGCTCTTGCGTAAAAAAGATTATCTTATCTTTCAGAGTATATTGTTTAACCAGAAGGGAAACTAACTTCCGGAAGCCGAAAATTGTATACCCTAAAATTTTGCAATTGGATGAGGGGACTGAATTTGAAGTCAAAGGGTTTCTATGTTAGTTTTGTTTTGTAAAAATTTTAATAATTTAAAATGAATACATTTAAAACAAATTATGTTAAAAACAGTTTAAATTATAAATATGTATGGTTCATAGGGCCGAAATTGACTCCATAATGCCTTACAAACTTCTAACTAAAATATGATACCCTATAAGCTTAATTAAAAAAAAACCCCGAAAAATCCATTGCCATAAACTCAATTGAAAAAATTGTATTAGTTTCCCAATACATATGTATATCCCTAAAATAACCCTCAAATGTTTGCCATTCCTTTCTATTTGTAGCCATTTTTAATGAAGGCCTCCCAAGGGTCAAGCAGCGCCAATTACCCACATTCAAACACCTTATTAGCTGTACTCCATTGACTTCCGTTCAGTGGCCATAAATTACTGTATAATCGGTACAGACATATATAGCCTAGAGTATCGCTGGCCTAATCAGTAAATTGCCAAAATATCAGCTATATATATATATGAAAATAACAGACGTCAAATCAGCTGGCCATATTCGAGCTTTTTTATCGGAAGCTTTTCCAAAGATATCTTTAGTGTTTATAAACATTTCGAGTAGGTGATATATGGCTGTCTGCTTTATTGTCTGTTCATAAAAGGGGTGTGTTTTGATTTTACTGAATGGAAAAGCTTACTTTTATCTTGATTATTCTTGACCTTTGACAAGAGTTTGTGGAGGATATATTGAAGGGAAATTTATGTTTTATAACCCATCTTAATCTTGAAAATTTTAATACTTAAGTTTACATTTTAAAAGGATGTTCCTATTAAATACTTATAAAGTAATTATGCTAAGCGATATTGCTAATTTCTCTTCCTGTTTATAACCTGTTTCCATAAAATTTAAGAAGGGGCCTGCACCTTTTTTTTAATATTGAATGTCGATGCCATTGCTTGGGGGCAACTTCTAGGCAAATCCC
The DNA here is from genome assembly GCA_018905715.1 of Drosophila lini. NCBI lineage: Eukaryota > Metazoa > Arthropoda > Insecta > Diptera > Drosophilidae > Drosophila > Drosophila lini. Next base: position 3,685 of record JAEIIL010026071.1, on the reverse strand, counting down.
AAAAAATGCAAGAACTTAAAAAGCAAACTCAGCCCGAGACAAGCATAAAAGCCATTTGGCAAACCAACATATGGGTAATTTATAGCCATTTTCTCTTCGTCGCTTATTTTTTCTATGCAAGTATACATATCTCATGTGTCGCCGCCCACTCAAGCAGCCCACTCGGAGTGCCATTGCCAATCTCGGCCCACGCCATGGAGGACAACAAATCACTTCCGTGAAAATGCAGGCCAAGAGTTGCAGCTGGATGGGAGATGGAAGCGGGTACTGTAAGTAAGTACGCCCACATATTAACTGTCATTTACTGGGCTCGGGACGGCGACGGGACACACCTCCGGACAACTGGCTGCCAGTCGTCGGGGAGAGCAAACGAAGCGTTCAAATCGTGGCTAAAGTGTCTGAAATCGATATCTGGCTAGATTCAGTTCCGTCTGCGGCTAATGTGGTCAATCCATTGGCTGTCCCTCAACCTTCTGTATCTAAATTTAGACTTACTGCCCGACCAATGGGGAGGGGATTCCACCCAAAACAAAGCCAGTAACCCTCCCCCCAGGATGACAACTGGCTGAGTGTCGAGGTCCAAGTTCGTTTCAATGTCAGTGACAGCAGGCGCAACAGTGCGCGTCATAAGCATGCTAATGTTATATGCATATATAGCATTCCTATAAACTGGTTCAAGTAGCATAAAAAAATTCCGTTCAAATACTTAATAGTTATTGACTTGTCTAGGTTAATTTATGTACGATAATCCTGTGCTATTAACCATAACATTTGCATTGCGGGGATTGTAAAAAATGCTTGGGGATCTTAACTATAAGTATTATTTAGTAACATTTAAATACGAAATTATAAATTATTTTCCTTTTTAAAATATCTCATCATGAAATACTTTGCTTTATAAGGCATTATTAATAACAATGATAAAATAAAATTAGATCAAGGCTGGTTTCTTGTAAGGTAAATAAATATGAATACCAAGATCAACTCAAATTTAAATAATCTTTTAGTTAAATTTGATTATTTTGCGACATCTAACAATAAGTTTAAGACTTTAAAAACATTTTTGGTAATTTGGCTCTGTGATTTAAGCAAAAAAAGTGAAAACAGCTTTATGGCCAACCATTTAGGGCAGCGTAACTCATTGATATTCGAATAATGTGCCTTACTATAGAGTGTGTTATCGAACTGGTCGACTTTTCATAATTTTTGTGTGTCGCCGCATTTCAAAATGTAAATGTTGCTCATAAAATCTTGTTGTTGCCTCCGGAATTGTGCACAACATTTTTAATGGTTTTTAAGGGGTGGTGTCGCAGTAAATCCGAGTGTGTGTTTTATTTTTATTAAAATAATACACAAAAGTGTTGACTCATCCAGTGTCAGTCAGTGGAACGAGTTGTCCCGGTGAAATAATCACTCGAGTGCCTTTTTGTTCCATAAAAACATAAATCCATATCATGCTTATTGTTATAAATAATTTCTTTCTTCTGGGAATCGGAGATACGCCCCCTATTTTGGAGTGTTTACTTATCAAATTTTGTCTTTGCTTTTTTACCAAATGAGTTCCAAATAGATAATACAAGATAGTGTTGCAGTCTTTTTTTTTGATTTTGTGCGACCTTGTCCAACATAAAAAAGAAATGAAAATAGAAAGTTTCCACATCGGTCGGAACTCATTAGGCCGATAAGCTCGGCGATCCATCAATGGCGGGGCTTAGCTCTATGAATTTTGGAAACTGTTTGAGTTTCGGCAACCAAAACTCCAGATAAAAGACAACAATAATTGCTCTATAATTGCTTATCGTTAAAACTACATATATGTAAAGCGGAAATGAAATGAGAAAGGTATTTGAACTCGTGCAATAAGCGGGATAAATATGAAATTACTATTTTGTTCAGAGCATTTGGAGGAAAAAATCAAACATTTCTGGCCTGATAATTGCCTGGTAAACTATTTATATCTCATATCTCATTTTTTGCGGCAACATCTTTGTGTTTTCAACTACGCGTTTGCTTTGCAAACAATTGAGATTGCTTTGGTTAAATATTTGTCATAGAAGCCGCGTTTTTAGATGCTCTAACTTTTTTAAAAGTATGTATAAATTTATGTATTTTATGGCTAGGTTATTTGTAGTTCGTTTTTTCATTAGGCCCGATTTCCTGTCTCGTTTTTCTTTACTTCGCACTGCGTTAATTGGACTTTCGCCGTGGCTTCTACCAAGGTCATAATCAAAAATGATGCATTAACTTGGCTAGCCAGCTGGCCAGCGTAAATTAAGTTAACTTGGTCTGTGGCTACACAGGAAAAAAGGTATAAGAGATATAGAAAACATTATTCTGGTAAATACGTTGATTTTGCCAAGGAATTCCTTTTTTCTTTAACAAGAAAATCTACAATTTTTGAAGGTTTATTTTTCTTTTTTTGCATAATTTTCCATCAGTGTCTTATGTCTTAATTTTTATGCATACATGTGGAGTGGAGCTGGTGCGTCCATTATCGCTGGCTTTGACGATTTTGACCGCTTGCCGGGAACCGTATTTGGCCCCATTGTCGGCGGATTCCAGCAGGTGGGAGCTCTCCTCATTGTTGGTGCCTGGCTTTTTGGCAACCTCCTCGCCGCTGGAGTTGCTCGACGATGCGGTGGACATCTTGAAGGGATTATGTAAACTTCGGGTGGGGTTTTCTTGGGAGTTGCGATGGGGATATGTTTCTCCGTATTCCTCGGTGCTCTATTGTCCAATCTTAACCGCTTTTATATCACTTTTCACGGCACTTTTATCGGGGCAATAATAATCAAAATGGTTGAGTAATACGATATGTCCTTTGGCTTGGCTCTTTGTCCTTTAGCACGTCGTCTTGGTCGGCCACCCACGTAGCATAGAATACTTTAAGGCGCATGCGCATCAACGGCGAAACATGTTGCTGGCCAAAAAATTAAAACCGTAAAACCGTAGTTGCTAATATTTTCTGCACAGTGATAACAATTTTGATATGGTTTCGAGTATTTCAAATATATTTTCGGATATGTATGGGATTCGGTGACTTCCTCGAGTCGTCCGTCCGCACTCGCGTGTATCTGTATCTTGAACTTGGTATCTTTAACCGCACGCCACGAATGCTGGCTAACAAATGAATGGCACGCCAAACAATGAAAAGGCCTCCGCCGGGCTCTGGCTCTATGTGGACTCGCCGTCGCTCTCCAAGTTCCCCCCGAATTCTCGTCGCTCTCAGCTCTATGCACGCTCCGGTTTGCGCGCCCCGAGAACTGGTCTCTGCTTTTCTCTTTCTCTCTCTCCAGCGACCATGGTCCCGGTCCCTGTCCCGGGGTAAAGACTCTATATGCATCCGAGGCTATTGACTCGCGGCAGACAGCAAACTGGAATTGCAGGCGCCTCTTCGCTGCACAGATTTTCGTTTATTTCGGATCGCCGGTTCAGGGTTCTGCTTGAAATTGCATGCAGCCCGCCGCGGAGTGGATGCAACTCTTGGCTGCACAACACATGGCGGCCATCTCCTGGGCATCCGTTGCCTCTGCCTGTCCATTAAGTTAAGTCAATGCCAATTTATGAATCTGCAATTGATCTGTACACGTACTAATTGCTTAACGGTAAGTGGTTCCAAGGAGTAGAAAATTTTTAATTGAAAACTTGGGAATGTTTTAAGAATAGTTTTTGAAATTTTTGAATT
>JAEIIL010026069.1:0-18448 GCA_018905715.1 Drosophila lini | reverse complement strand
GCGTCTTGCGTTATTGCGTTAATTTCGATTTCGATAGGTAACTCAGGTCGGTGTAAATATACTATTAGTGTCGTTATGGCAAAACCGCCCTCCCTTGGGGGCTTATGTTTGTCAAATATTTTTACCAATACGCAACCGTATGTAAGAGTCTTGGATATATATACGTATAGGCATCAGCAGCACCATGCCGACATCAAGTTCATGGTCACGTTGGGGATTGGAGCTTGCGCTCTCTTAGTTTTGAGAGCCCGCTCTCTTGCTCTCTATGCTGAGCTTAATAGAAAAGCTAAAAACCAGCTGAGCGGTGGCTCCAAAATTGATTTAATGACTGCGGACTATGTTGTGAATGATTAGCACACGGATAGCCACTAAATCACAGCAATCAGCAAAAGAAGTAAACAACATTTCAACTTTCAGTTTCTTTCGACTCTTGTTTTTATTTTAAAACAAAAGAGAACCAGTCCCACTATGATTGATGACCCATAGAAGTCTAGCATTTACACATTTACTGCATTATTTTAATGTAATTTTACAAACTCAAGGTGGCAAGTAGAGAGAACGTGATTTACTAGAACCTGTAATGTATACTTTTGAATTAGTTATCAGCAATAGCAATGATTTGAATGCGATTTGCTGTTGGGTGAGATCATTGTTTAAAGCGATAATAGGCTGGCGTTTATATTCGATTTCTACAACTATAAATAGTACAAATATAGTTGCTAAAAAAGCCACAATGGCAATCTTTTGAAGTCTCATTTCAATTAAAGCAATTTTCAGCCATAAAAGCTAGGCCCGACCATATCGAACTAACGATGTTGTCATACATGTGCCCCCATATAAAGACGGATCCAGCGATAACGAACCAAAAAACAATAACAAATACTATCAAACACGAAGATAAACAAAAAGAAAAAACAAACATAGGGTTTTAATTCTGTCTTTCCAAATGAGACCATAAATTAAATTTATTTATTGTGGTTTTTTTTCTCAGTTCAGATTTATCATTAAGTTTAAAAACTTCTGCTCGATCGAAGCTAACCTCAAGCTCCAAAAGCTAGCAAATTCAAGTCAACAAATAGAATGTTGACCTTCCGAAAAGAAACTGGTAATGAAATCGAAATTGAGGAGGCTAGAGAGAGCCAGAGATGAAGAATATATTTCTTATTATTTCATTAACTAATAAATTATATTATCTTTTCTACAGGAATTACGTGAAGAGTCAAATCAACTTAAATCATCATATAAAGAAATCGAGGCGCTCTCTAAATCCATCCTCACATTCCTTGGGGAAGTACACAAACCCTCGGCGGAGGCCATACAGGCCAAAGTGGATAAGTTAGTGGAACAGCAAGCCAAGTGAGTACCCAAAAACAATTACCCAAAACCCCAGATATGTATATTACATGTTTAACTGAGCGTGACTTTGGGGTACCGAAAGGCAAAACAAAACACGAAATTCTCTCTCTGATCGAAACGCTTAATTCCGGAAATTGAATTGGCTTGCATATATTATCAGAGGCTGCCAAACTTGTTGCCTAATGAAAATTAATGCCAATTGAGGGAATTTAACTGGTTACAGTTGAATATCTGATCATTGGATCAGCGCTCTATGTTTCTTTAATGTTTATATCATAGTTTAATAGAAATTCTTCTGGGTTTTCATAGTTTTAGTGAAATTCTTTGAGAAAGCAGGCTTTGTGTTGAAGTATTCTCCAGAACTCAACTGTGATTCACTCAACGGAACCACTTTAAAGGGAGGCTCTTCATGCGTTCATAGTTATTTTTTTTAATTATTGCTCTAAAAGACATTTTGTTGTGTGGCTCAGCTTAGGTTGCTTGACTTGTTCGGCCCTCGAAATGCCATCTTATTGTTATTGTTGAGCCGCAAAACTGACGTCAGACCAACTGTTACGCTTCGTTATGGACGCTGGTTGGTGTTTTTTGTTGTTCTTGTTGTATTGTTGTGTACGCGTTACGTAAGCCGGTGCTTAGATGTATTTTTAACGTGTCTCTCATCTCTCCATTGCCCCGAAAAAAAAAAAAAAAACATTAAGCCTTTAATAATAGTTCTGGGAATAGATTCTATAATATTCCTAGGGAAAACTCTTTATGGCTATTTTTGCCCCGTTTGTTTTTTCTTTTTTTTACGAACAGGGGCTATCCCGTTCTTGATAGAACTGTGCCAAAGCTTCGGCCTTATCAAAGGCGATAGCACAGACATTTCTATATGCTTTGGCGCTTCCCGCTTCTGGGACTTGATAAGCGCCGTCGAACGAATTCTTGCGCCGTGCTCTTGCGGAAATACTTGATGTGTATATATATTTCGTTATTGTTGCCTGGCGCTAGAACAAGCTAAAATCTGTGCCAATATGCCAATTCATTCGTTAGCGTTTATTCTTTAACCGAATCTTTCGAATTTTCTTCTGCTAATCACCAGCAGTTGTTGCCATCACGTGCCAAGAGCTCCCAGCTACATGCTGCCGCAACATTCTTAAATGTTGACAAGCCACAGAACTCACCACACCCGTCCAAGATCACGTAGACACTCATTGGGTAGCTCTCCCTTTTGGCCTTTCTTGCTGACACAATTTTCATGGGTATGCCCCCTCTTTTGTTGTTTTCTGTTGGTTCAGTCTATTTTGTTTTATTTTTACACCCAATTTGTTGTTTTCTTGACAGCAGCGGCGGTCTGCTGCCTGAATAATGAGCAGCAGCAGCTGTTGATATAATTTTTCCCGAGCATTTCCCTTAAACCGCAATGTGCGTAAGTTTTTGGGAGGCTTAAAGATCTTTATTTTGACGGCTGCCAAAAAGATGACGTCGTTCATATATCAAACATGCATTCTTATTTAATTGTTGACACAGTTAATATTTGTTTTATGAGTATTTCCTGAAGAAATTGATATTTTAATTGCCTTCATTTGAAGATTTGTCAAATGATTTATGAAGCATGAAATATGTGTGATCTGTTTCTTCCTTTAATTATTTTCTTATTTCAAATGCGAGTCTCCAAAAACTGAACAAATAAACTATGCCATCATCAGGCCAAAAAGAATGATCTAATAAATACCTCGAAGCGGCAGGCGGCATGTCATCGATAATTATATAGTCACAACTGAGATATATATCTATATTATATATCCTTAAAGTGCGACGCAAAAATTTCAATGCATTTACACACTTGAGATATAAATACAACATGGTTTCGACATGCAAAAATCTAATCAGCGAAAAGACATTAAATATTGCGTAAGCCTCTTGGGGATTTTATAATTTATTTATAACAATTGCTGGCTTTTCGTGTGTGTCCGAAGTCAACAATTAACTTCATTAGCAAATAATTTTGATTTTTTTCATAAATTTATCTTGAAGATATTTCAAGAAATTCGCGAGAGAAACTGTTCTCGCAAAACAAAATGTAAACAACTCTTGAAATCATAAAAAAAGAAATAAGTAAATAAAATGGCAAGTGAAAATTATTTTTTGCTTCGAGTCGTTGGGTGACTTCATCGTTGAGAAACGTTAAAAATTAATAAACACGAAAAAAGTAAAGGTAAACGACAGACCATGTGTGCAAATTCATTTAAATGGAATGGTAATTGAACTATGACTGAATCATCGAAACTTTTACTCTAAAAATATTATTATGACTTTTAAAATTCAGCCAGCAAACAAAACAAACCAAAATTTAATCAGCAATTTGCATATGCATTTGCATTACCAATCTGTCATTTATTAAAAAAAAGAGAAAATCAAAGGCCGACAACAGAAGCAAAACAAATGATAATAAAAACGTTGCCCAAATGAGGTAATCGGGTAATAATAAGTTTATTTTTTGCCACTGTTAAGCGTTAACAGAGCGCTGTTACCGTTGGTTGTTCCATGCCGCCTGCCAAGCGTGTTGCTCTTGCACACTCTCCACTCTCTCTGCTCTCTCTCTCTCCACTCTCTCTTCTTTATTGTGGTTTATAGCCGGCTTTTCCTTATCTAAACCGGCAAAATGGCATTATAGGTTTATCAATCAGCCCTTGCTTTTTTCTGTGGAATCTAGGAACCTCTCCCTACCAGCTTGTATTGACGAGTTCGTTTGCTTTTAGCCCCGCTTTCAATGCCAAGCGCATTTAACAATATTAATTTTTTTTATTTCTCCCCTCTTACCCCCTTTTATTCCACTTCCAATGTGTGGTGAGTTGGGGTTTTTAGCAGCTTTCGTTCTTTTATTTCCGTGCTGCCTTCGGGCACTGTTTACGATTAACGATCGACAGCCGACGAAAGACGAAGAGCGAGGAACTGAATAGTTTTTGTTTTTATTTTATTTATTTTTTTTTTTGGCAATTTTTGCGTGCGCCGCCAGCCAGCGAGCGTCCGAGAATATTTTGAATCAGTTTTTATTTAGAGTTAGTTGCAAGCGGACGTGCTTCTCAGAACTGGATGGCTGGAGACTAAATGAAAGAGCAAACGAACGAGCGACCGCAATACATATACGCATATTTTTAAATCAAATTAATTAACTAAGAAGTAGTAAAAACCAGAGAAGCAGCAAAAAAGCACCAAAGGCGCCCCCAAAGAGATTTAAAAAAAGATGTATGGCAATGGATTTTCTTTTCGGGCCAGCAACAATGTCTTTTAATTTCTTTTATTTTCATGTTGAAGTTTTCGAACGCCGACTTGTGGATTACCAGGCGTATACGTAACGAGCGAAAGACAACACAGAGTCCGGGAAAATCGAAACAGTTCCTTTTGCAGCATCTGCTTGAGTTTCAGGAAAATTCAAGCGGATAGCTGGGAAGAGTCCAACAAGTTGAGCACACTTCTGCCTCCCGGGCTGAGACGGGGAGGTGTGAGAGTTGTCGCCAACACACACAGAGACAGCGGCAGCAATTAGAGATTCTAGCTAATTGTCAAGAACTTACGCACTTGTAGTTAAGGTCGTGAAAAGCAAGAGGTGATTTATTTTTTATACGAAAATACTTGAATCTAAACGAGAGTTGTTAAGTGGTGGAGTAGCTACTCAAAAGACATGATTAAGTCATCGCACAGAAAGAGACCCGACCCCTCAGAGCGTATGCAAAACAGTCGCCGCAACACCGGTCTGAGGTTTGAGGTTTGCCTTCTGCGGTCCCTGGTACTCATGCCTCATGCATACCTGTCGGGGTTGTTGTCAGGTGTGAGTGTTTTTTTTTTATTTGAAGAGAAAGAGAATACAATTCGTACGCTTAATGATGACGTAGTCAAGGCAACAAAAATAGAAATGCCGGAATGCTTATCGACGACTAGAGCCTGATTACACATTCCTACCTGCCCCAGAAAAAATTGATCAAACTATGTTTAGTAAGAAATTTTTGCGGCAAACGTTTTCGGCAAATGTTTTGCTAATTGTCTTTCTTGCGTATTCTTTCGTATTTTTCCGCAACACGCGCCTCTAGTTGCCTTTCACTTTCACTCGTCTCTATCGCAGCGGCATTTCTCGCATATTTTGCCATTTAAATTAGAGCCATGCACTAAATTTAAATCGTTAATCTGTACAAAATGGCAGCCGGCCGAACTGAAAATAGCGCAGAGGAAAAATAATTTTCATTTTGTCGGCTGCGATGGCGGCAAACCCAAACAACATTGAGAATTCACTCGTAGTTCGATATATATTTGTTGGGTGCGAAAAATGACGCCGAAATAATTCTGGCTGGTTTATAATAGTGTATCGTGTATTTCCGTTGCCCGATTTCGCTCAGATTCTTAACAATTAGATTTGAAAATGTTTTTCTCGGGGCAGTTCTCTTTGGCCCAAAGCCAAATGTATGTTGACTTGGCCTCATCTTGGGGCCGCATTTTAGTTTAGCCCTCGGCAGCTGTAAAAAGGGCAACAGACGAACGAAAGTTCCATTAACGAATCCGTCATTCCATGCCAAGTGCAAGTCCCGAAACACGAGCGAACGAACACTTGTTTGAATATAAATATTCTTGCTTTCGGCCAACAGGGCGTATGCGTCATGTGCTGGAAATATGGAATACGGAACGGAAATCATTGAATCTTGATTTGGAGCGATCCTAGTCATCTCGCGCTGACTGCAACGCCCCAAATGACGTCAGCTTGTCTGGGGCCAAAATGCAGAAGAAATAATAAGACATAAATAAATGCGGGAAAGATTAATTTAAACATGCGCCGCCTTTAAAAATACACACAGACACACAGGGTGAAGAAAGCAGTAATAACAAAAACAAGGTGTATTTTAAAAGTTGTGCGTGTGTCCAAGAGCAGCAGTTGGGCATATTTTTATTTTATTTTCCTTTCGGCAGCTTTTAAGTTTTCTCTCTGTTCTGCCTCTCATTGAGATCAAGGCAATTTCGAATTATGAGCAATGTACGAAAAATCTTTTTCGAATTTCGAAAAATTGCTTGGCCCAAGAAAATGTGCGCTCGCTCGCTCGAGGCATTTTCATTTAGAAAACTCTCTTGTAGCCGGACGGCAGCATTCATTTTCACGGAAATCTTCGCAGCCACAGCCCCGAGGCCAAAACCCAGTGGATTTTACATACACTCACACACATATATATATAGCGATATATATATGTGCGCATTGAAAACTTCAACGTTTTCAAGAGGAATAACTTTTTCGCCCCCCAATATATCTAAACAGAGATCTTCAGAATAGAAATCTATCTATACCAGCAAGAACCGCGTGGTTTTCAGAGTGTCTCCTCATACATATATACTATATTCCCCAGTCACGAGTCATTTATCGCCTTTGAATCACCCCTTAAAAAAACCCCTTCTATACTTTGCAGATTGAACGACACGCTACGCGATAAGGAGCAACAGGTTAGCAAGGATCTCGAGGAGATCGAGCAAGTCTTCCGCCGCATCTCGCAGCTGCAGGATAAGCTAAACGCTCTGCACGACCAGCTACAATCGGTTCACGTCTACGACGAACACATCTCGCAAACGGAACAGCTTCTGATCACGCTCAATAGTCAGGTGCAGCAGGCCGCCGAGGAGAGCAAATCCCTGGTGGCACAGACCACGGCCCAGTATCAGGCCAAACAGAATCAGCTGCCCAGCGACATTGCCCAAGAGTTCACAGCCCTCGAGCTACTCGCCGAGCGTGTCCAAGTGACCATGGAGACCAAAGAGAAGGATTTCAAGCGGGCCAAGACCGTGCGCACCGAATATGTGGCCGGTGTGGACGAGGTGCAGCGTTGGCTGCTTCAGGCTGAGGTTCAGGTGCAAGAGCGAAGTCTCACCCCGACCCAGATGAAGGAGCTGCTGCAGCGCATTAATCACGAAATCACCGCCATCTACGAACGCTTCACGCTGGTCAAGACCAACGGACAACTGATCATCGAGAATTGTCGCAACAGTGAGGAGAAGACACTGGTGCAGACGACCATCGACCAGTTGGCCGCATCGCTGGCCCAAGTTCGTGGCTGGCTGGACGAGAAGAAGCAGGCGGTGGGTGATAGTTTGGATGCATGGACAAGGTTCATGAACCTCTACCAGATTGTGATGTCGTGGGCATCCGAGAAGCGCACGTTCATTGACCAAACGATCGAGCTGCGCACTCTGCCCGAGGCACGCAACAAACTGAACGACTATGTGACGGCTGTGAAGAGTATTAAACCGATTGTGAAGCATCTGAGCGAAATGGACAAGGAACTGGAGCACATTGGCCAGGTGACGACTGTGGGCGATCTCAAGGACAAACTGCAGGAGGCCGAGGATGCGAAGATAACCGTGGAAGCGGTGCTGCTAGAGAGGGTAAAGTGATTGCTCAAAACCTAATAAAAATCAAGAAAATTAATCATTTCTTCTCTCCCAATTTTCTTATCTTTATCTTTTAATAGAACTCCCTGCTGCAAGAGGCCTGCGAAGAATGGGACCAATGTGAACGCAAGATTAAGGATATCCGTGCTTGGCATGAGAAAACCAAGCAAAGCTTGGACTCCTCGCCACAGCAGAAGAAACCGCTGCGCGATCAGCTTGGCTTCTGTGAGAAGACCCTGGCCGATATAAATGTGCAGAAGACGAAACTGAGACTGTCTATTGAGAAACTAGAGGTAAGTATTACCGCTTCGGCGGCATGGCTAATCGCTTGCTTACGTTTTCATTTGCAGGTTCATTTCCGCAACGGCATGGGCGGCGATCCGCGCCTGAGCGAGAATGTCGATGAACTGGTGCGCGTCCTCGACGGTCTAGGCGAGTTGGTCAAGGCCAAGTCGCAGAGCCTCGAGCAGACGCTAGCCCAGATCGATGTCTATCAGCAGCAAATGCAGACCCTGCGCCAGCGCATCATCCAGGAGGAGCAGCAGCTGCGCCTGGTGATGGCGCCCACGTACTTGCCGCACGATCGCGAGCGCGCATTAGCCGAGCAACAGGTACGTACCGTCCAGTCTTTGGCCAGTTGTAGTAGACCGACCCCATTTAGCCAAAAACCAGCTAGCAGATCAGTTGAGATATTCCCAGATATCAGTTAATGCCAGGAGCTCTCTAGAAAAGTCATTAAATCCAAGACCCCCTTTTTACTATCTATCTCATTCCGTCATTGCTGTGAACGATCGATCCTTCATTGCTATGAAAAAGAACCAACAAAACAGTTGACAGAACAACCAAACAAGTTATTAACCCTTCTCCACCCAAATACTTAATATGTATTTCTTCTAAATAATATATTTTTGATTAATCTTTGAAACCGTTTTACCCATTGCGCTTAAATGTGTGCGGGTAGGTCCGAAAAAAAGAAAAAAAAGTTGCACGGTGGCTGCGAATTTTATTTTAGTTTATTTTTAATTTTGTTTAAATAGAAAAAAAAACCAAAGCGCTTAATTATTATTTTTCTTCCTTTTATTTTATCAGTTTTTTTATGCGCCAAAATTCTATTACGTTTTTATTTTCGAATTGGTTTTATAACATATATACATTTCGCACAGACATAAAGACATTTATCATTCTCATTTCATCTTTGCGTTTCCTTATGCTAACACATTTCTCATCAATGTCTCTCACATACCAACCGTGCAGCTACCATTTCTCTCATGAAACTCATTGCCCTCTCATTGGAAAATACCCAAGAAAATTATACCTCATCATATACATCATATCAGAGCTTGTGGATCTCATTGTCACGTGCTTCGGCGCCCAAAAGTATTTATTTATAATACAGGGAAAAAATAAGTTCTTGTTGTCAGGGTTAGCCCGAATTCTTCTTCCAGACAGAATCACTTAGACTATTTTTAAAACTAAAACGTTTTCCGCTGTTTTTGTTGCTCGTGTAAACAAATTTGAGGTAGGCGATGGCCCAGCCATAGGAATAATCTTATAATACCCTACTTTTCTTAAGAGTATTTAGTTTTAAATATTAAAATCTAAGTTTACATTGCGAACTGTAATGTTGGCGGTAAGTGGCAAAACTTGGAATTCGATTCAATTTGGGGACCGTAGCTAATCTTTGATGATATCAATTGGGTTCAGCTCTAGCTATGAGAACTTATTTTGATTTACCCTCACTAAAGTCTCACCCATACACACAGTATAGTTGCGAATACAAAAAAAAAAAAAAAATACATTAATAAGGTACAGTCATCACATTGCATTTCGTCACATTCTAAGGCACAGACACACATGAAGCTTTGCTTAGTCATTTTATAAAAGTTTTTATTTCTTTAAAGTTTTTGATTTTTATTTAATTTATAGTCAGCTTAGCCAAGCAGCTCTTTCTTTTTTCTATATACCTTTCTATCTATCTCTCTTTCTGGTATCTTAATAGCGAAAATCGGTTATTTTTAAATTTATGGTTACGGTTTATAATTTAGTATTTTATTTTTGACAATTGTGTATTTCTTTTCATCTTTTCTCTACGTAATTTTGTTGAATATAAACAAAAAATCCTGGTGTCGTTGCGCGGAAAAAATCGAAACACAAATATGCAAAAAATTATTAAACACTCTCCATAAACATTATTCTTTACTAACACTATTTAAACCAATTAAAACTGTATTTGGGCTTTGCTCGCTTGCCTGATGTGCTACTTACTTACATAAAACCTGTGACTAATCCCAATCTGCTAAACATCTGAATAATAACCCCATTCAAAACCCTCCAATAATGAACATAAACAAACATACACATGGGTACTGCTTACTTCTTCAATACAAATGGAAATATCGAACATGGTTAATGGTCGCTTTTCGTGTATCTATCCCTTGGCGTATATTGTACTCGCTGCTGTCTTCAATTACCATAAACGAATCTCGATATATATGCTGACACATCTCTTGTATTTCTTCTCTATATATATATATCTGCTCTCACGCCAACCATTCGAACAATTCTCTTTAAAAAAACATGCACCATATATACCTTAAATATAAACAATAGGCATGCCGGGAACGTGTCAAAAATCTGCATTCGAAAATAACTGCACGTAATGAGCGCATCAAGTTGTTAATACATCGCGGCACGCCGGACGATGCCAAGCTAGAAATTTAGGATGACGTACCGCCGTACCCCTACCCCTTAAGTTAAAGCCTATCTAGGACTAGATCAAAACCAAAGCAGCCACCCTTGGCGTCTGCCGTTTGCCATTGGAGCCGGTCCCTCTCTCCCTGGGGACACGGTGGCCTTGGTCGAACTGTCAACTGCCGTCACTATGCTAATCAAAGATTAAAACATGACCCGTGTTTAAGAATATTTACAATTATTATATGACTACTACTATTAAAAAGAATAAATTAAATTATTGAATTATATATATTTTTAAAATGCAAACCCCCAACGAGTATAATTTATTAGGGAGCTCAGGTACTTGTCTTTTAGGTAGCTTAGCTTTGTGTCCCCCCTTTGAAACCCCTGCAAACATATCAAAGCTAACGTTTTTGGCAAATCTTCCCCCTATCTCTCCCACTCTCTCTCACTCTGATACGTCGTGAACCATGATGAACAATTAGGCAATGCGAGAATCAATCGATGGCATGCAGCAAGTCTACGATGCGACCGCTCGAAAGTCCTATGCGCTGGATCCCCATTCAGTGGTGACCACTTCATCGACTGTCTCGTTGCTTATGAAGCCAACGGCGTCAGTGGGTCTGACCTACGCTGAAGTGTTGTCGGGACAAGCGAGTCCGGTAAGCGGCGGTAATGAACCTGTAACGAAATCCCGACCAGAACGAGACCCCTCTACGACGACAACAACGACCCAGCAGCAACAAACGAACCAGACCCAAAACCAGACAACTATTACAACCATTACCACAACAACCACGACTTCTAAACGTACGCACGGTGACGAATCCCAGGGCCAGGAGCAAAACGAGTTCAATGGCGGAAGTGGCACCATTTCCACCACAATTTACGAGCGCCAGCGAAAGAACACACCACCCAGTTTCACCACCGCGTCTTCAGATCCTGCAGCAACCAATCCCAACACTCAGTTTATCGAGACCGAGCAGCACCATCATCAGAAGGTAAAACCGCCGGTTAAGAAAGCTCAACCTTCAAGACCAGAACGACGTGGTCGCTCGCCAAGACGTCGACCACAGGCACCGTCACCGCAACAGCCAGAGATTCAGGTTCAATTGCATCAGGAACAACCCCACCAGGAACAACTCTTCTTGCCCATTGATGACCGATCAAGATCTCGCAGCCCTATGTGGGTACCCGGTTCGACTTCCTATGCGGAGGTTCTTCGGGGTTTGGAACTGGAGCGTCTGAAGGCTGAGCAGTTGGCCGCTCAGGCCGTGCAAGGTCGTACAGATCTTACTATTCAGGATGTGGTAGATGCGAGCGCAGCTGTTTCCAGCAGTATCTACGTACCCGAATCTAAGCTACCAGAACACCCAATCAAGGAGCATCAGCTGGATCAATACATCAGTGAAACAAGCACAGATCTTAACTATTCTCATCCCCAGCAGGAACAGCAGCAACAACCACAGGAACTGCAGCAGCCAAAACCTATCAGCAATTACGAAGTGCCCATGACTGCTGAAGAGATTGCAGCCACATATTTACAACCTGATCCACAGTTGTATCAGACAATGTACGAAAACGTGGCCGATAGCGGTCAGTGGGCTTACGTGACGGGCTCTGCAACGGAACCACAACAGCAGCAGCAGCAGACTCAACAGAACTACTATGAGCAGATAATGCAGATGCAGTATCCCATTCAGTATCAGCAAGTGGCAGTTCCGCCAGCGTCAGCGCAATATCAGCTTTTAACAGGTTACTATCAGCCGGTGGCTCAGGCGGACAACTATTCCACGGTATATCCCGCAGAGCAGAATCAAATCTACTATGCCCAGCAAGCTGCTGATTATTCTCAGGAATACCCAGTACAACAGCAGTCGCAGCAGGATTTCCAGCAAGAATCTGTAGATCCGCAAACCTATTTGCTGGAGCCTTATCAAGTAGAGAACACTTTGACGTCGACCTCAACAGGTAGCAGCGTGCTGGATCGCGTTGTTACCACATTGGCCTCAATAGTGCAACAGAGCTCAGAACCACTGACCACCAGCACTCAGCAAATCCAACCAGATGTTGTGCCAAGCGAGGCGCCGCAGTACTATATCGAAGAGCATGTTCAAATACCACTTGCTGTAGAGCCCCAGGAGTTTGAGCTCAATGAGCCTCGACCTGATATTACTTTTGGCCAGTTTGATGTTGATGCTATTGAGACCATACCAGTGGATACGCCACAAGTGCAACCTCCTGAACCACAGGTTCAACATCAACCCAGTGTAACCACAACCAGCTATGTACAGAAAACCACTATTATTTCAAACCAGACACAGCCAACTGTGATAACGCAACAGACAGAGGAAATAGTTCCAGTACCAGCAGATATCCCACGAGTCCCAGAGCTATCCACAAACGTCGTTGTGCATCCCCGGCCTCAGAAACGAAGCAATAAGCAAGTTCGGCCCCAGGATATTAGTACTGGCAGCACTTACGCCGAAGTTCTTTTCGGTCTTCAGCACCAAGAACATCCAGGTTTCCAGCCATCCAGTCAACAACAAACTCAAGTGCGCCTTACATCCTCGCCGCCATTGCAACGCAAGCCGGATCAAGCAACTATGAGTAGTTATACCACTACTACCACCACAACAACCAAAACGATAACGAATCAGCACGCCAAACGTGTGGATAAGTCACCAACCTGGGAACGCAAAGAGGACCATTTTGAGTCCCGGACGTCGCGGACAAAAAGAACGAGACATGAAACTCAACCTGAGCCGTTGCCTATTAAGCAGAGTACTCGAAAGGATGCAAAAACGGGAAAGAAGCCTCGTTCTCCCGACAGCAATGGTATCTCTGCAGAGAGTAAATTATTTGCTGAGGTTGTACCATCCAATCCAGTTGTGGAAGAGACATCGAAGTTACCTGAACCAAAGCCAAGAAAATCAAAGAAATCGAAGAAGGTAGCTGATACTGAGCCTGTACTCGTTACTGAACCTAAGACTGAACCGTCTCCAGTACTTCCTAAAAAAGAAAAAAAGCACACTTCACCTGTTTTGGAGAAAAAGCTAACGGAAGTCGTGACAACAGTAATTGAGTCAGTTGTGGAACCCGAAGTTCGGCCAGCTCCCGTTCCCTTAAAGAAAGAGAAGAAGCCAAAGCCTGCGAAAGAAAAGGATACTCCAAAACCAGAAGCCAAGAATGTTGAAGCCACACCTTTACCTCCTAGCAGGAAGGAAAAGAAACAAACCAAATCGATTGTGGAACAAGAGCCGGTAATCAATAAGTCTGATGAGCCCATCATCGAAGAGATTACTGCCGAGCCCACTGCGATTCAACCAAAGGAAGAGGCTCGAAATGATAAGGATCGTTCTGAAGTGTCGAAGAAGGAAAGAAAACGTGGCAAGGTTGTTGTAGAACAGGTTGTAGTAAGCACTGTTTCTGATGAGCCTGTTGTCGAGAAGGAAATTGCTCAACATGGTGTGATTGAGAAAGTCGAAATTGCGCAACCAGCTCCTACTTCAAAGAAGGATAAGAAGAAGGCCAAGACACTTGTGGATGAGACAATTCTAAATACCATTTCGGTTAAGCCAGCCACTGAAAAGGAGACAGTAAAACCATCTGTGATTGAAACAATCGAAGTAGTTGAACAGAAAGTCGAGCCTGCCTCGGAGAGAAATTCTGAACCCGAAGTTCCAGCTCCAGTTCCCTTGAAAAAGGACAGAAAACGTTCCAAGAAGGGTACGTCCCGGGATGAAACGGAAATCAATATCGAGCAAGTTAAGTCTACTCCTGTTTTGACAAGTAATGTCGCAGAGACTCTTACTACTACTGAAGTAATTAATTATATTTCTGCTATTGAAAATATGAATTCCTCTAATAATATTCCTGAAGTTATCGAACCCTCTGTCGTAGAACCAACGACGACTGAAAGTGTAATTATCGATAGTAGCGAACCTGTGGTTACGACATCGACAAACACGATATCAACAGAAAGTGGAACCACAACAATCACAACGCGAACAATAACAAAGCACATTACCAAGCGTATTGTAAAGCGAATTGTTGATGGCAGGGAAGAGATTGTTGAGGAAGATGTAATTGATGATCTGCCCGAAGAGAACATTTCTGTTGAGCAATACAACCTCCCACCGTTGGAATCTGCTGCTAGTGATGCACCAATTGATATTTCCGGATTTTCGACAACGCAGGACACAATCGTGCAGCAAGGTTCGATAACCAAGACTGTAATTACCAAAACCAAACGTATCTTGAAGCGCATAACCGAAGATGGAGAGGAAATTGTCGAGGAGGTTTTCGAAGATGAACCTGAAGTAGAGCGGGATGTAACTCTGTTACCAACCACAGTGCTGACCACAACAGAAACTACGATCGGAAAAGATCAACCCTCTCTAAATGTAATTGAGGATGTTGCGCAAATTGTAGTCGATGAGGTTTTGAAGGAAGCCGAGGAAATAACACAAACAAATAAACAACCTGAGCTCGAGGAAAAGCCAGCTGTTGAGGTATTGCCTCCAGTCGTAGATGTACAGGAGCAAATTAAGCCGCAAAAACCTTCAAGAAAGGATAAGAAAAAACAAAAGAAATCAGAAATCAATCACAATGCTTCTATTGTGCAGAAGGTGGCAGAAATCGTTGAGCCACAACCCCAACTAGAAATTACAGAGCCCCTGAGTGTAACAAGTGCAATAACTACGGATAATAAATCTACTCTGTCATCTGATGATGGAGGCCTTGTCAAAACGACAGTTATCCGAACAACCAAAATCGTCAAAAAAATCAACAGTAGTCAGCAGGAGAGTCAAGAGATGTCCTCTTCGACGCATTCAGATGGGCCATCGTCTCTGGGTTCCTGCGAGGAAGCCATTGAGCCTTCCAAAATTGAAAAATCGGAGACAAATAGCCGGGAAATAACCGATGAGGGTGTAGTCAAAACAACTAAAACCACGACAACCAAAACCATAAGATCTCCCAAGATCGATGAAACCCAATTGGAACCTTCATTAGATGTTAGAACTGAAATTAAACCTGTTCCACAAGCAGTTGTGGAGGAGCCTGAGGAAGGAGAAGTCATTAAGACAACCATTGTCCGAACTACAAAGATTATCAAAAAGATTTCCCAGGAAAGCGAAAACATTAGCGAAACCAGTAGCGAAGCCGAAGTTTCCGTCCTACCCACTGTTGAGACAATTATTCAGGATGCTCCGATTGTGGCCGAGTCTGTTACAACCGAATCGAACAGTGAGGGCATAACTAAAACTACAACTTCTCGAACTACTAAGGTAGTAAGCAAAACGGCAGTGAGCGAGGGGGTGGACGAGTCTCTTGATTTACCGGAAGTTCCTGTTATACCTGCTGGTATCGAGGATAAGTTCCTGACTACAACAAAAATAATTGAAGTTCCTCAGATTCCCTCAATAAAGTCTACAGTGTTGGACTTTATTGCTGCTGAAAGCTCTCTAAAACTCGAAGAAGTGAATGCTCAGCTTGTGGATGCTCCTCTTCAAGAAGAGGCTATTCCTGAATCTCCCGCTATGGAAACTCCTGTGCCTGAAATCGAGTCTTCTTCTGATGTTGGTGATGTTGTCAAGACCACATTTGTGCGAACAACAAAAATTGTAAAGAAGATCTCTCAAAACGTGGAACAAGAAACCGTTGGTGAACTCATTGATGTTCCTGAAAAACCAGAACCTGTGGTGCCTGTCGAGGAGACCAGTGGTGCTGTAACGAAGACAACAACCGTGCGTACGACAAAAATCGTGAAGAAGCTGAATGAAGATGGCGAAACAACAACGGAAGAAACAAGCACTGCAAGCGACCCAGTGACAGTGCGAGAAGCTTCGCCAACAATTTCGGAAGTGCCTAGCGAGTCTTCAACTACATCTAGTCAAGTCGATGGCGCTATTATCAAGACTACCACGATACGAACTATGAGAATCACCAAGAGGGTAACCAACGATGGACGAATACTTCTGACGGAGAGCGAGACACCCGGAGATGTGATAGTGACTTCGAGCATCGAGATGCCCGAACTAAGACCTGTTAGTCCGGCTGTATCGTCGCGCACGCCCTCTCCGTCTGTTACACCTAGCACCGAACCTAGACTAGAAAATCTAGGTGCAAACATACACCTAGGACTGAGGGACAGTCCGTCAGGGGTAAAAGTACTTGGCATCGAAACGAACACCATTCGGTTGCCTAAGTTGGGTGAACAGCAGTACGAGGACACCAAGACTAATGGGGACATTAACGAGACAGACAGTATTACCACTACTACGACGACTACCAGGAATACGATACTCACAACGACACAGCGACGGAGCTTCGAAACGGAAGATGGCACAAATGTTCTTTTCGTGGGAGAAGGCATTGACGGTGACTATCCACCTGGTACAGTACAAAAAATATCCCTAATCACTCATGAAGAAAAACTGAAGACACCTATCGTGAAAATGCATTTAGATTTTCCTGAGGTTAGTCTTCGAGTGACTGAGACAGTGACCGAAAATGTGGAATCCCTGCAGAGATCGGCCGAGAGTAGTGAGAATTCCGTGATTGTTGTAGAATCGCTCCCAAAACCTGTAGAATCCAAGCCAGACCCCATAGCCCTGCCTGTTGTAGACTCTACCCAAGCAGACAAGCATGTCAAGATCATAGAAGGCCCGACAGAAGAAAGTAGTCAATCTCTTTCCCCCGCTGAGTTGAGTCCAGAAGAGCAGCAGTTGTTTGAGGATATTCAGAAGAAACTGTCAAAGAAAGATAAAAAGAAGCGCCCTGCAATTCCCGAAGAGTTTATTAAACATGAATCGGTCCCTGTTATAGGTAATGCTATGAATGCCCCGTCTATAGTTTTTGATAAAGAGGTTCTAATCGAAATTTCTAAACCCTTAGTTGAGCAAGAATTTGTAGCAGAAAACATTTCTAAGAAAGAGACTGTTGAGCAGATCAAAGAAGATATTTCTCCAGTATCCGAAACTCCTCCTGTTCTAGTTAAGGAAGAAGTTCAGGTTGAAATTCAACCCAACGAAACAGAGAAATTACTTCCAAATATTTCTCAAGATGTGTCTTTAATCTCTACTGTCAAGATAATTGATAACGCTAAGGCAGATATTCTTTATCAAGAGACGTTAACCCCAGTTTCTGAAGTCGTCCCTGTTACTCCCAAAGAAGAAGTGCAAGTAGAAATTCCATGTGCAACTCGGTCAAGTCCTGCTCCTACTAATCCTGCTAATATATTTGATCCTGCCAAACCAAGCGCATTAATTGCTGACGCATTTGTGGCTAACTCGGTAAGCACTTTAAATACAGTCATACAACTTGAGAAAATCTCTCCCCTTGATAAAATATTTGAAATTCCTAAATTTGATATACTTAAACTTAACACTGCTGAGGGAAATTATCACATAATTAATTCTAAGGTTCAGGAAACAACAACAGTTGAAAATAAAGCAAATGATACTTTGTCCCCAAAGACGGTAAGCTTTGGCAACGAAACGGAACCTGCAACAAAAACTTCTCCAGCTTTTTACAATTTTGAGGTTCCTAAATTTGACATTATATTCCTAAACAAGGCGGAAGCTTTACACCAAATAGCCGAAACCTCAGTGGGTTCAACAGAAACTTCGCCAATAATTTCGTCTTTTGAGGACGTAAAGCTTTCTCAATCTGAACCGATAGTTGAAGATCAAACTTTAAATGAAATAAGCTCCATCACAACAGTCACTACCACCACAGTCACCAATAAATCAACTAAAGAAACTTCTACTCCTGCGGATCAGAAAAATCTTCCGGAACCTCAGAAAAAACCTGAGGAACCGAAGAAACCTGCATATGCCGGTCTGCCTGTTGACGATTCTTCCAGCTCTTGGATGGATGTCTTGGATGAGCCGATGAACTTCTCTGATGATGATGAAGAAGCACCTCTGGCTCCAATTGAGGATGTAAAACAGGTTCCTGAAGAAACCGAGGTCGTTACAGTTAAAACTGT
>JAEIIL010026066.1:0-17196 GCA_018905715.1 Drosophila lini | reverse complement strand
AAACAAGTTTTGTTGTTACGTTTAAAAAAAAAATAAAAAAAAAAAATTATAAATTAAAATTCGTTAAAAACTCATCTAAGACTTTTAAATAATTAAAATACTAGCGATTTTAAATTTTAAATATAAAATGTAAACAAAGCAAGTATGTGTCTTAAATTTTGAGTTTAAAAATTGTATTGAGTTTACAAATTTCCAGTTAATTTAAAAAAGTTTCTTATTACAAATTTTAAAAACAATGGCTATTTTCCAGATTTTAAAATAATAATTCTGTAGCCTGATAGCTTTTTTGCGCTTATAATTTTAAGCGAAAACATTAAGAGGAAACATTTCATATTTTTGTGTTTAAATATTTGCATAAAACAATTATTTTAATAAAATAGTTCTATGTCTTTTTTGAATGAATAACTAAAAAATAGCTTTTCATTAATTTAAAATAATACTCCCTTATGAAAAACATGGAAAATTTTATAAATTGTCAGGTTTTTTAAATTATTCATTAGCCTCTTTTTTTACTAATAGTTTGTGCTGGAAAAACATTAAGCTTTTTCGATTTAAAGTCGTTAATTTTCCAGGCTTTTAAAGTATTTACGTAAATTAAATAGCAATAGTTTTAGAACCCTCAGACGTTATAACAACACTTTGTATTTTACAATTTTCAGTTTTAATGGAACAACTGTTCTGATTATTATTATAATTTTTTTTTTGTCTGAAGAAAGTGCTTTTAACGGCTTTGTTGACTGGTTTTTTTTGATTAAAGTCTTTCTGTTTTCTCTGGCCAAGTTGGGATCGGAGCACAGATTCTTTTTGGCATGTCGTTACTCTCGCTCGCGTATTACCGTCTTTGCGTTTATGTCGCGCACTCTCTTGCAACTCACATTAAAACATTGAAAACCAAAAAACTGCAAAAAAATATATGTACGGAGACGACGTATCGATCAGCTTTGATCGATTTAATGCGCGCCTTAAGTCCGCCAGCGGCGATCAACAGCCTCAGACTAAAGTCGATCGCCGGCAACAAGAAGCCGTTAACGGCTCTGCTCGGCCCTGCCCTCTGCCCGCGGCGACTGCACGCGTGCTGCTGCCGCCGCCGGCGTCGACAGCGACGGCGACGGCGACGTCCACACTTGAAAGGATGACAAAAAAGCGTTAAGTTAACAGCGATAAGTGAAAAGCGATAAGCCTAATCGTAATCGCAGCTCGCAAATGTTATCGACAGCAGTTGGAAGTATTTACGACCCCGGTGTTCGCTTACCCACAATGAATGGATCCGCGCCAGCCTCGCTGCTCGCCTGCCTCTCGCCTGTTATTTATGGCCATATAGCCGAGTTCCTACCGTCCTTTTTTTTGTAACCACTACACTGGGAATGACTATACTATATATAACTGAGAATATGTCACTGTAATTGGATAAACGAGTAAAAGTATTATATTGCTTTTGGGAATTTGGAGAAATCTCTAGGATGCTTTGCCTGCAATGTGCAAGCGCTTCGCTAAGTAGCGAACGAGAGAGTTATATATAGACTGCACTTATTAACCTATTAAAAACTAGCACAGAACTGTTTTCCGAATTGAAATAAATGCTGAGCTATGATATTTTAATGTTTTACTTTTCCAAAAAAATAAAATTATAAATAAATATTTGAATTGTAATGCCCTTTTGAGGGTATAATAATTTCAGTTAGAATCTAGTTACGCAAAGAAGGAGTCATTTCCGACCCTATAAATCATATATACTCTTGATCAGCATCAACAGCGCAGTCGATCTAGCCTTATTTGGAAAAAAAAATTTTTACCCATTTTTTTTTTTAATTTTATAAGGGGTTACATCGTAAAAAATGTTAAAAATTGGCCAAAAATTAAATTGAAAAAATCCTTAAACTTAGTATGAAGATTTTTTAAACTGCTAAAAACTAGCACAGAAATGTTTTCCGAATTAAAATTAATGTATTTTTGGCTTAGTTATAATATTTTAAAACTTTGATGTGCCTTAAAAATATTTACAGATTTTATTTTTACGATTTGATTAAGGAAATCAACTAGTGCTTATAATTCCTATATTAAAAAAAAAAAATTCATAATCTGCAATTTTCGCACTCTATATCTAATATTAAATTTTTCCGCTAAGTGTACACCTGTCAATGCCAGATCATCGTCCATCACAATTGCTTTTTCAACTGCTTAAGCGGCCTGCTTATCGCTAGTGCCACGCCCCGTCTGTTATTAACCAGATGGGCGTTGCAAGAGTGCCTAGTCATTAACTAAATATTTTTAACGCTCTTACTAGCTATCTTCTTTGGCCATTACTGGCAGATCTAGAGGATGAGAGGGCCCAGACACTATACTATATCATTCCGTAGTCATGAATCGAAAAGTCTATTCTATAGTATATGGCCTAGTGATAAGGAATAAGATAGCTACGGGGTTTATGCATGCAAGTTGGAGGTGAATTTAATTTTGTATTTAATATTTCCAAGCTGAAAAGCTGCCATTTTTTTTAAGAAATTGTAAGGTGTATTTACCAGTTATATTACAGTTGTAGGAAATAATTAATTTACCTATGTATTTCTTAAATTTTTAAAATCTAGGCTTTATTGTATAAATAAGTTCTGTATAAACCTTCTGGTTTCTTGCTTTTCAGTGCGTAAATAAATAAAATTAAGACCCAAAAATGATTGGCAATATTTAGTGTCACTTGGAGATAATAATTATGACAATTTTGGAAAGACCAGGCTTATGTTGAGTAGATTTGATTGTTTTATTTGAATTTATAACAATGAACTACTTCGGAGTTAATAAAATGATTTGACAAAATTATTGACTAAGAGAATACAGTTTGATTCAAATACTTTAAAGTTAATAGGGTAAAATTTATAAAGAATGATTAAGCAAGGACTTAAGTCTCCACACAAAAAGGGATTTTCCGCTTAAACCCTAGCCCCCAGTTTGATTTCCAACTGTTTAACCCCCCTACACCCACTGATTGGCATCTAATCGGAATCGAACACAAACTCGTGTCGGTTTTTTTTGTTTTATGAACTTAATCGCTGTGCCGGGCCAAGAGCGATAGCTGCGAATAGTATTTATGGCCGGCTATCATTATTAGCCATGCCCAGAAACAAGTATAAACATCTATTGGCCATAGCCGATACCCCGGGTTATTGTTATTGTTATTGTTGCTAATTGTTGATGTTGTCATTAGTATGTATTGTGGCTGGGGCGATAAGTGAACCTTTTTTGTTTTGCTTCTTGCTTTCGATTTTACGATTGTCATTTGGCTCGAGATTGCATGGTGTCTAGTCTTCAAAGTGCAAGCTATGCGATCGATAGATTGAGTAACACTTAATTAAAGCCATCAAGACAACGCGCTGTGTGCCAAGTCGATCGGATTGCGTGTCGACACACATAAAGATATGGCTATCAACTGGCCCGAGGAATGCAATTCCCAGGCCAACAGTCTATATAATAGTACACAGAACCCGTCCACAGATCTCGATGAGGAAATGCCACGAACAAAGAGTCGATGATGTAGAAGATTTAGGAATTTGTTTCGATTTTACATGAATAAAACAAAAGTATTAAGAACTTATGACTTTATTCCCAAGGAATTCTATTTAGGAATATAATATTCGATATATTTATATTTTTATCTATATATTTTATAGGACTTTGCCTCTCGATATGTACCATACAAGTACATCCCCATAGTGAGGCAAGATCCTATCCCGGGGACCTCTCGCTGATGGTCAGGTGATCAGGTGATAAGATTAGATTAGGTTAGATCGAAGTCAATCCAACATGAGCTTGCAAAACCACTCCTTGTGCCGATTAAGTAACCCAGGCCAATAAATATTAATCGCTGGCAAGATTGTCCATAGATCTCGGATACGAAACGCAGATACTTTGTCATCGTTTGTAGATACAGTCACCTGCCAAAGTCGGATTGCATTTGTAGGACAATGTCTCAAGTGGGCGATGTGATAACACGCGGCGCTCGTGGGGCCCAAAGATATCGATGCTGATAACTGGTGGGTTGCCTGTTTGTCCAATTGATTGGATTTGCACACCCAGAGTAATGGGGATTGCATGTCGTCAGGCATTTTAACTTATTCCCTTTAGTTCTCTTTATAAAATACAACATTCCAAGGAATGTTCTCATCCGATAAATTACGATGAATAGTTTGGGAAACTAAGTAGGCAGTCTAATAATTTATTTGTATACTAGAAAAACTTCATGTTGTGCTCACAAGCTTTGTTTTAGTTGCCTCAAGTATGTATCAACATCAGAATCGAAGTTTTTCCCCTCAGTCTTATCAGTCTTTTAGCTCGGGTCTTGACCAGAGTAAGTAGAATGCATCTCTTCGAGATACAAACCCATTAATACCTTTTAACACCCTAGGAAAGTTGACAAGTTCTGTGAGGAAAAAGACCAAATACCAGAAAACTCGATCAATGGAATCGTTAAGCTGTATGACGAATGATAGCAGCGATGATGTGAAACAAGTGAGTCCTATTATAAACCCCTCGACCGCAATCCCCCACAATTTAAGTGAAAAACCTCAGTAATCTCAATGCGAAACAAGAGCCTAATACGAGATCATAAATCTTTACAGCAGGATAGATTTATGACTGCCTGGGAAATACCCACAAATTACTCAAAAGCCGTAAAGAAAACAAACACAGATAACGCCACACTTGGCACTCAAACGATCAACAGATATCAGGTAGGATCGAAGGCAGATAAGATAGATCCCAGAACCAATTCTACGAAAGCGAAAAACTAAGGGATTAGCTTTGTAGATGATAAGAAAAAAAAAGAAATTGGTTATTAATTAAGGTTTAAAAATTGAAATTTTAAACGTAAAAAAAAAAAACCAAAAATATTATCGTTAGAAATTAAGTTATCTGACAGATAAATCGCTTAAACAAACAACAGTTAAGTGGCAAGAACAATATTCTTGGAAATTTGTACCAAGAGATAAGGTTGAAAATAACCTTAATCAATGTTGTGGACCTGGACCCTCTTCCTAGAAAAGTTTGAGCAAATATTTAAGTACACATATGTATGTATATATAGTCTTCCACTAGAAATGGATAACAGCACATATAAAAAATATATGTGTATTACCATATAAACATATCACTCAAACCTCCTGGATAACACACATGTTTGTCAATCTTTTTATGTGAAAAATATGACAAGTCAACAGCTGTTCCCACTGGACTTGCAGCCAGCCATTCAATTACGGGAACTCCGAGAGCGATAATGCTAATCGGTGTCTTATCCAGTAATTCTAAGCGCTGCAGACACACACAACCTGGCATTGTTGTCGCCATTTGAACAACATTGAACTTGACTGTGTGAGAGCTTTCTACGAAAGAGGAGGTAGAAAACGATGCAGGCTGAAATGCAGTGCTGATCATCCAAAGAGAAATGAAAAAGAA
Source organism: Drosophila lini (assembly GCA_018905715.1). NCBI lineage: Eukaryota > Metazoa > Arthropoda > Insecta > Diptera > Drosophilidae > Drosophila > Drosophila lini. Next base: position 11,754 of record JAEIIL010026066.1, on the reverse strand, counting down.
GCTACACTGGTAAACAATTGCAATTGAAATGATAGAAATTCCTTTAAATAAGTATAAAAAAAAACGTACAGGAAAGGAAGCCACCCTCTGATTGCTGTTTGAAATTGGATCTGGGAGACGAACTATACCTATATACCTAAAAACATCCTCCCATTTTCTGCAGTGTAGAGAGCGCCAGTTTAAAGCGAGAGTGAAGCTCGGCTTAAAGCAATGTTTGAGCGTGCATTGCTCTCTTCTCCTCTCTCCTCTCTCTCTCCACTCGCAACACACTCTCCAAATTTCCAGCGGCTGCTGTTTATCTAAAAATTTAATTTGATTTTTGTTCTTGCTCGATTTGTGGCGTTTTTTTTCTTTATTTTGGGGGGCCTCAGCCTCTGCCGTCATCTCTGCTCGCTTTAAAAGCGCAGCTTGCAGCGGCAGAGCATCATTTGGCGTCGGGCAGCGGCGGCGTTCGTTTTATGGCGTTTATGTCAACGTAGCCATCATCCTCATCAACCTACACCGCCCTCAGACCCTCCGGCGCCCCACCCCCCGCGCGCATCTTAATTACACCTGTTTTGGAAGTTTTGCGAAAAATCAAAAACCTTTTGTGATCTCCGTTCGCTGTTTTTTTTGTTATTTGTCTTTCTGTCGCAGCCAAAATGGCTGCAATTAGTAACGGTAAAAGCGGTGGTAATGCCAAAGCGCAGGAGCAAGTGGAAAAAGAATTGGAGGCGAATCCAAAGAATTTGGTAAGTGGCAAAAAGCGCCAGTCGCCGTGAACGGTAAACGGAATGCACACACACAAGAAGGGCAAACGCAATGTAGAAAAAAGAGCAGAGAGAGTGGTGGGAGGAGGAGGCGGAGGAGAGAGATTGGACTGCTTATTATCACTCTACTTTCCTCTGTCAATTCAGAAAGTACAGTGCACACAAAAGCATACACACGTACGTGTGTAATTGTCGTGTAATGAGCAGAAAAAGAAGCTGCGAAACTCACAAAGTTCCAATGACTTTGCTGCCGCTGCTGCTGCTGCTGCCTCAAGGCTACTGATCGCAGCAGCGGCGACGTCGCAGCGCTGTCGACCTTGAACGCCCGCGAAATGTATGTCAACCGAATCGATATCGATATCGCTATCCTTTTATTGCCTGCAAATTGATTAATTCAATCAATTGGCAAGTGTTAGTTGAAATCAAAACAAAAATCGAACGGGAAATCTTAGAAAGATGGAAAGCCAGTGTATACCCTTTGAAATGTTATATTTTACGCCATAATTTATTTGAAGAAAAGATATATTTTAAAAGAAGCTCCAATGATAATATACAAGAAAACGCATTAAAAGCAGTGTAATTAGCCATAGCTTTGAAGATTAACTGCCCCAAAACGTGTCTCTTACCACCTTTCTAGCCACGTGCCAAATTCTAGCACAATCGGACATATGTATATGTACATACATATGTACATATTTCGATTACAAGAATTAATTTATTACACTAGCTTTATTAGTATTTAGCAGCCAAGTAGCTCGTGGCAAGATAGTATACAATAATATTTAAAAATTAAGCTTATTTGGTTTTAGATATAACAGAAAATAATTATAAAAATAATAAATAATAATCCCAGAAGAGAAATTATAGTATATAGTATTGATAGATATTTAGCAATAATTGTACATATTCTGTTTATTTCTCAAGTCTCTCATTTCTTGATCTTAACTTTCAATACACCCTGAGAACCTCTGGGTTCTATGATAGGGTATTAATGATGCTGACCCACTTCGCAGGCCCAGCCACGCGAATGCATTTACCCCGAGCTTTTGTTGGGGGATCCTCCCACTCTCCCGGAACTACCCCTTCTCGATAGACAAATCTTAGGCCAACATCATCAGCTGCTCACATGGCGGTAATCAGCTGTAGCCATTCTTTCCGCTCTCAGCTTTCAGCCCCCAGCTACTGTCCATTCCGATTCTCCGCTTCATTGTTTGTTAATTCATTTAACAACTGTTTTCGCGGCCAAGAGAAAGGGGGAGCTATATGCGAAGAGAAGGCGAGAAATCGAACTTTAAAGCTTGGGCCCAGCCCCGAAGGCCTCTTAGTTCGATACCGAACGCTGCCTCCGCCGGACCAAGTCTATAACTATATCTCCGTTCTGTTTGATCTTTGGAAGTCCTACTAAAATCTGCCCAAAATAGGATTCCAGAGCTAGTGTTGCGCAAACAGCTGCGATTATGGCATTTGTGGGCACTGCAGTTGGCCCGGAGAATTGCAAATCAGCAACGGTGAGTGACAGCAGCAGCAGCAGCAGCACAGCTCGGAGAGGCTCCGATGCCGACCTAGGCTGTGCGGTGTGCGCAGAATTCTCAATCATCAATGGATCACCTGCTGGCAGACAAAACCCGTTTGCATTCCGTTGCTCACCTTGGCCAAGAGACGCGGCAAATCAAAACAAAAAGCCAATAGAGTCTAGAGGCTAGCGACAAGCGAAAACCAAACAAAACAAACGCTGCGAAACACAACAAAAATCGAAAGCCGCAACGAAAATGAGAAACGAGACGAAACGGAGCCGCAATTACCATGAGAATAAGCTTAGAGAAGATCAGAGTAACCCTATACCCTATCCCTAGACCAAACCGAACCTTTGGGTACTCTTACCTGAATTTGAGACAACGAGGGAAGATCGGAAGACCATTAGGAAACCATCTTGGAGAGATATTAAATATATTTTTGTAAATATAATAGGTAGGTCCCGCAATCTGCCTATTACATCTCCAAAAATGTATTTAATATCTATCTTTCTAAAATGTTAAATGTTCCTGGATAAATAATCTTTTTAAGAATTTCCTATAAGATTGGATTTCTTTAGCACAAATATATTTCCTTAAATATATAAATTCCATGTTTGTTTTTTTGCAACTTTACTGAAATTATTTAAGTTGAAAAAAACATGGAATTTATTTTATTTTCTGATAAAGAAATAAATATAGATGTTAAATATAATGTATTATTAATATTATATATATTTGTGATGAAGAATTCTTAGAGAGATATTAAAAAAATATTTTTTTTTATAATTTAATATTACATTAAAATACATTTTTTGACGGGAATTCTTTTAAGGAAATAATAAAGTAAGATTATTTCTTATTTTTATTATTTATTTTAGAAATTCGCAAACACTCAAGCAAGCCTAATAATTAACAAGGCAAAAATATGCAAAACCAGTAATTAGCTTTGTTTTTTTCTATACTAGAGAATCTTTTGCGAGTTACAAACTTTACATAAAGTGTACAATTTATGACACCAAAGTTATCAACAAAAAATATAGAAACCTAAGCCATTTAAACAAAAGCCAGGTATTGGGTAGAAAGTGGTACAGCCCTAGACTGGCAGCTCGGGACAATGGGATGTGTAAAGCCTCTAAAATGTTGAGGTTTAGTTCAAAATAAATTCATAAAGTTGTGTGTTTTTCAGGGACCATTTTCAATATAAGTAAAAAATAAAAATCAATGTTTAATGATTATGACCACGTTAATTTTAAATTTATTATTTATAAATATTTTAATTGCTCAAAAAATATGTATTTAATTTCAATTACAGACATCCACACCTCTGCCATATCCCAAATCGGTGGCCTTTATTATCAGCAATGAGTTTTGCGAGCGCTTCAACTACTATGGCATGCGCAGTGAGTATTTCCAGGATTATACCATAAATCCCTAAATCTTCTAATAATATCTTCTAATAATTATCTTTTAATAATCATCTTCTAATAATCATCTCTCCCCCTTTCCTTGTAGCCATTCTGGTGCTGTATCTCACCAACAAGCTGGGCTACAACGAGGAGACCTCAACGGTGCTCTTCCACACCTTCACCATGCTGGTGTACATTTTCCCCCTGATTGGAGCCCTCATTGCCGATAGCTGGCTGGGCAAGTACAAGACGATACTGTATCTGTCGCTGGTCTACAGTCTGGGAGCCATGATAGTGGCCTTTGGTGCCGTGCCTTTGGAGGGTATGCCCGTCAAGTGAGTTTGAATACTAAGCTTTACATTTAAAAAATGCAAACAATCACTAAAGATAATCTCTTTTTCCCACAGAGCTGTGACCATTGTGGGACTGCTATTGATTGCCATGGGCACTGGGGGGATTAAGCCCTGTGTTTCGGCCTTTGGCGGTGATCAGTTCTCGCTGCCCGCCCAAATCCAGCAGCTGGCCAAGTTCTTCTCGCTCTTCTACTTTGCCATCAATGCCGGCTCCATGATCTCCACCACAGTGACACCTATACTGCGAGCCGATGTCCACTGTTTTGGGGACAAGGATTGCTTCTCACTGGCCTTTGGTGTACCCGCAGTGCTTATGATCATCTCCGTGCTAATCTTTATGGCCGGCAAGCGGATGTATCGGTGTCAGCCGCCGGCGGGTAACATGATCTTTGGCGTGACGCAGTGCATCGTAGACGCGTTCCGGGGATGGAAGAAGCGCCGAAACACAGAGCCGCAGGAGAACTTTCTAGACTATGCCAAACCCACGGTGGGTGAGAAGATGGTGAGGGAGACGAAGACGTTGCTGCGGATTCTACGCCTCTACCTGCCCTTCCCCGTCTTCTGGGCCCTGTTCGACCAGCAGGGCTCGCGATGGACCTTCCAGGCCACCCGCATGGACGGCACAGTGCTGGGCTTTCAAATCAAGCCCGATCAGATGCAGGTGGTCAACCCGCTGCTCATTCTGGCCTTTCTACCGCTCTTCGACTATGTGATTTACCCCATTCTGCGGACGATTGGGATACGAAGGCACCTGCAGAAGCTCACCATTGGCCTGATTTTGGCCGCTCTGGGATTCTTTTTGTCCGCTGGCCTCGAGCTGAAGATGCAGCAGGCAGCCTTTGAGGTTCAGCCCACGGAACCGGGCACTGCGCATCTGCGTCTGTACAATGGAATGCCCTGTGGCTATAAGTTCACCAGTGACTTTGAATCGAAATACCCGAAAACCATCGAATCTCTGGGCATGTGGGCGGATCTCTACCTGCCCGTGCCCAAGGCCAAGGAGTACTCTTTCAAGGCGCAGCCCATAATGGGCAAGTGTTCCATTATCACAGGAAAGCTACGCCTGCAGCCAGGCAAATCCCTGGGCTACTTTTTAGCCCAGGATAAACTCGTGGAGTTTGCCGACGGCCTGGAAATGGCCACCAGCGAGAGCAGCCCTCCGCTGATCCGAGCCCTACTAAATACGCCACCCGAAGAAGGACCCATCCGGCTCTCCACCTCGAACTTGGACACCAAAGCCCTCTCGCTGGATAACCGGAATGTGTCGCAGTTGCACACCATCGCCGCTGGCCAGGGGCTGGTCAACATAAACGGTCTCAAGGCGGCCAGCTTCGAGGCTAAAGGCGGCCGACTCTACAGTCTACTGGTGGCGGGTAATGCCCGCGACGGTTACCAGTACAAGATGTTGGAGGTGGTGGGCCCCAGTGCCGTGTCCATACTGTGGCAGCTACCCCAAATAGTGGTTATGACGGCCGCCGAAGTGATGTTCTCGGTGACGGGACTGGAGTTCTCCTACTCCCAGGCGCCGGCCAGCATGAAGAGCGTGCTCCAGGCCTGCTGGCTGCTATCGGTGGCCGTTGGCAACATGCTGGTGGTGGTCATAGCCGAGTTCAAGTTCACCAGCACCCAGGCCGGTGAGTTTACGTTCTTCGCCTGCCTGATGCTGGTCGACATGCTGGTCTTCCTGTGGCTGGCCCGCAGCTATCAGTACAGGGATCAGTCGAAGGACCTCGAGGAGGATGAGGAACCAGAGCATACTGAGGATTTCCAGACGCCAAAGCAAATTCCTCGCGTCACAGCGGACAAGCAGCCGTGGAGGCCCAGCGGCATGGAGGCGGAACCGGGCCATGGAGCCTATCGCAACCACGCGTACGATAACGACTTCTCGGAGGCCTAAAAGTGAGTTTTAGTCATAGTCAAATTTAGTCCTAGTCGCAGTCTCGTATTTATTTTATTCTGTTTGCATTTATCTTGTGTAATTTGTGCTGTAAATACGTTCGTTTGAACACGAGTATATGGCCATTTTTTAACAAATTGTTTTGTAAATAAATATTACATTTTATACGTTTTAATTAATAATTTTATTTTATTTAAAATTCATTATAGAACACAAAAATAAAACTAACAATAAAGTGGCATTTTTTGTAATTTCATTTGATGCCAATTTTTTACACTTTATCTTGGGGTTTTTTAATTTCATTTTGTAATAAATTTAACGATGTAACCCCTGGCAAAATATTGCAAAAATTAATAAATCTACTAACTAAGTTTAAGGGTTTTCTCACCTTCATTTTTTGCCGATTTTTGGCCATTTTTAAACAATTTACCATTTTTAAGAAAAAATCAAAATTTTAAAAATCCATAACTCGGCCAAAAACGCATCAAATTTAATTTGGTAAACAGTTTTGTGCTAGTTTTGAATAGGTTAATAAATCTGCATACTGAATTTAATATTTAAAAAAATAAAAATTTTGGTCAATTTTTGATAATTTCAATGATGTAACCCCTTATCAAATTTTAAAAAAATGGCTAAAAATTCTTTTTTAACCTGACATGCCTAAAACGATTTGCCTGTTGATGCTGATCAAGAATATATATGATTTATGGGGTCGGAAACGACTCCACTGGGTTTTTAGCTTCCGACTGAAATTATAATGCCCAACAAGGGTGTGAACATTGCTAACAGTTTAGGCATACAGCGGCGACACCTGGCGCTGCAAGCGCGGCACTTACGTGGGTTATGTTAAGTTAACAGCTGCAACAGAGTGGTGCATAACTTGGCCGTCTCAATAACAGCAAAAATACTGAAAATGTACCTATAAAAATATACTCAAATGTGGCAGAGCTGCTTGATCACGCTTAGTCCAGACCCAAACCTACATGTTTTATTGAATTTAAATCATTATTTTAAATCACAATCGTATCATTTAAATTATATTTATTGTACATTGTAAGCGTATTTCTTAGTGATAATTATTTTCTCTTAGTTGGTCATAACAGTGACCTAAAAATATACCAAAAAGTCTGGTAGCGAAAAGGGTTCTGTTGCCAGAGGCATGCCACAAAGGGGGTTGTGACAAGTGGCAGCGCCAAGCGACCTCGGAACACCTTCGATGTGTGAGAGAAAAGAGAAAAGTGAAAAGAATTGCGGAGAAGTTGTCTTATTTGAGGCTAAAGTATTAAAAGTGTTTTAAATAAATCAACTAAACATGTTAGTGAGCTACATTAGTTAAGGCTTAGAGAGGAGCTTGCATACTTCGATGGAGATTTAAATAAATTAAAAGCAGAGGCGTCACGCTATGCCAACGGCATTGCCAGCGCAGTCCAGAAAACTCCAAGAGAGAGAGAGAGAGCCTATCGAAAAAACAGGCCTGACCTGCGTTGCAGCTGCCTTTGCCGCTGCATTATTGTCCTTTAGCGAGGCCTTGAGAATAAATAAAACCCCTGGGAAGGAATTAGGGGTTGGGATGGACTTCTACCTAAAGGTGCCCGTCGTCTACCTGGAAAAACCCAAAGAGACGGAAACCGAGGCTACGTGCTGGACTCCGACACCACATTGGGTATCAGTCGCTGCAACGGCGGCATGGCGTTAGGAACCTTCTCGTAAGAATTCAAAACTGCAGCAGAAAGTGCACTTATTTTTTTTTCAACATTTTTTTATAGTGAAAATGTGATATTTTTTTTGTAAACTGTGAAACCCAGTTGTGATCCAGCGGGCAGCGGCAGCTTCTTGGCCACCAAATATTCCTGTCTGTGCTGCAATATTCGTGACCAGAACCGTCACTTTACGTTCATCCTCCTCGCCGCATCGAGTCATTAAGTGTGATAAAACGAACCCTCTGTCCACTGGAAAAGAGCCTAAGCAGTAATGGAATCCCCTTCCGAGTGGCGCTTCCGTTCCAGGTGGCGTCTTTCTTCTTCTCCGGGAGAGATGAGACGCGGCAACGCTGGCAATACGCCTCATTGGTGCGAGTGGTGCAACATGTGCTGCGGCAAGCCGTGGGGATCGACTCTATCAAAGTAAAAACCTTGCAGTCCAGCAGATCCTACGGCCCAGTGGGAAATTCCAACCACGATATTATAGACAACGCTTGCGATGGAAAATTCTGACCGGAGCGAGAGAGAGAGAGGCACAATCGAATATCCAGAGCGTTTGCTTGGCATCACATGCGTTGCGAGACGACGCGTACGCATACTTCTATCGGGCGCGTGTGGTGCCACGCGAATGCGAGCGAGACCACTATACTGTAGACATGGAGAGCCCCGGCTCCCGGCTCTCCTCTAGCCCACTCTGACGCATCGGCCAGGCGTTTGCATCGCAAGCGGCAGAGCGAGACGGCCGTCTAGGAGCGGACTGCAAGGCACCAAAGTGAGAGCGCTAAAGCAATACAAACAGCATAAATACGGCAGAGACAGCATCAGTGCATAACGATGCGTATAACAGAAAGGGCATTCCTCGGCATGCACACACGCACAAAGCGCACTCACAGACACCGGCCGAGGTCGCACGTCATATGTTCTAGCCAAAACCGTTGCAGGAGCCTCGGAGCGGGGATTTTTTCTTAAATTAAAGCCAGGATCTGCTCAAGCGGATATAAAACAACTCAGTTTCAAACTGTTAATATTTAGCTCTATAAATCCTGATCGTGTCATCGTAATTATCAACTCACCTGAACCATTAAAACTCATTTCTGGCCTGTCAATGCTGCGATATTGCTTCGCTTTAAATTCTCTAAAAAAAACTCGATGCTGGATTTTAGCCAAAAAGCTGTCGTTACCCCAAGGAGCATATACCGAGTGGTAATTAGGATAATAATAGCTTGGAATTTCACAAAGAATAGCCACGCCATGCCGCTTGCCAAAGTCCTAGCCATGAAGCTACGCCCAGAAGAAGCTGCCTCTGCATAGACTCGAGGTGGATTAACCTTGCTAGAATTCTAACCAGCAAAAGGACATGTAGCGCTTCAATTTTCTATTTATTTTCGTGAACCTCAAGCTAAGAACCCTTAAAAACATAACTCATCTCACAGCCAGCTTCAAGAATCAGCCTATTTTTAAATTCTTAAAGTTCTAACAATTCTCCCAAAAGTAGTGCCTAGGAATCGCCCCGAAAAAAAAAGAAAAAATGTGGCAAAAGTTTATTTTACTTTGCTTAAGTTGTTCCTCTTTTGGTTTTGATACTAATCCAACGTTGCTTGCAGCTAATTAATCAGCTTTATAGCTGATAAAAGCCTTTTACTAACCGACAGGAGGTGAGTTTTTGTCTTCGATCCTTGGGCGGCGTTTAGTTGGTTTCCAGAAAGCCTAGACTTTGCCCCTAACTTAACCATAAAAACGATAAAAACAACCAGAAAAAAAAATATATATAATAACGAAAACGTTCTACAAACTGATCATCTTTTAAGCGAAAAAAATAAACAAAACAAGTGTTTGGAAAGCGTTCCGTAACGCTCAAAAACGCTGTGAAAAATAAAACGTTCGCTTCGTGCGCAAAAGAATGAAAGTAATACTTTAAAACAAGCTCTTTGCTTGGTCAATCGTGTGACCTGCAATCGGCTGAATTGCCCTTAAATCACATTCTTTGCTTATGAAGCCAAAATATTCGCTTAAACTGATGATAGAACTCGTGACAAATAACCTATAATGAAAGGCAAAGTCAAAATTGGCACTCTGGAAACTGGCTAAGCGTCTCTTCTAAGGTTCCAAAAGTACAAAAATAGAAAAAATAAGCCTGGCTTGACTCTGAGTATTAACATATTTCTATGCTGTGTGTCCTTTCAGATAAGTTTTAGACTGAGACGAAACTTGGAGCCTCTCGGAGCCAAAGTTTTCAATTAGTGTTTTTCATTTCCCTTGCCGGGCGATTTCCAGTACTTTTCAAGGAGAGAGATTTGTTTCTAAAACTAATATACGAAATAGTCTGGCTAATTTTTGAAAAAATTCATACACATACTCATACTCATATTCAGTTGGCGACTAGCTCAAGGTTGTTTATGTCCTCTTCAAATCCTAGAGGCGTATAACAGGTTCCTGCAGTTGAAGGGTTCTGCTAGGGTTTTCCACGAGTTCGATATGCAAGCAGATGAAAATTCAAGATTTCATAAGAGGTTTTAAAAACTTACTTACAGTCCATTCCCATTCCCCAAGAGGCCACAGCCAAGAAGCTTTTCCCAAAACACGAGAAGAGAATTTATAACTTGAACTAACCCAACTAACTTGCTAACTAACTAACTTGCTTTCAGTTCCGCCTTGGAGGAGTTCCTGTTTATTTTTGTGTGCTATTTTTTTTTGAACCTAATCTCCCAATATTTTTCTGTTTAAGTTTCTGGTCTGTCCAAAATTGGATGTCGTCTAGTGTGCACCCCATTCCCGGTCTATCCATCCATTTATGTGTACCAGATGTAACACATTTTATGTTTTCCCAAACTCATCTTCTGCTCATGAGACACCTCCCCGCTATAATGCATGTCCTCATGCTTTCCTGATTCCCAATTGCCACCCACATATTTCGGAGAATGTGTCAAAGCGCGGTTTTGAAACGTTTTCCGAAGCGAAAGAAAAAATAAAAAAAAAAACCGAAATACTTTTGAATTGCGAAGAACCATCGTTAAGAACGGCACTGAAAGCGTACGCTTTGAGCACGGTTCTGAAAGAATAACAAATACAATACTAAAAAAAAAAAGAAAAGAACTAAAACACATTTACTAACAATAGTATAAGAAAAAAAACTAACACTTGCTTGCAACGTTCTACGCAATTTGAAAAGATGAATTAATCAAAATAAAAAAATAAAAAATGCAAGTATAAAAAATGTGTGGAAACGTTATACGAATCTTCACAAAAGTGCTCCCATAAATAAAGAGTATTACGAAACTGTTATACGCCTGTGCCGATTCGCAAGGAAACAAAAATGTTTATTTTGCGGAGCACCCAATATTGAGATTTTGTGTGGATTTCTTTGAGAATCGGCATGGGCTTACATCTTTTTTTTTTGTTATTAAAAAAGCTTATTTTTAAACACTGCGAAACATTTGTCTTTTGATTGGGTTTAAGGGTCTGTTTGCTTTAGTAGGGAGATTACTCGAAAGTCTGTTCAGACTTATTAAAAAGGTAAGTAATTGATCAGCGAAACGGAGAGGAAAGAAGCATTAAAGAGGCAGCGAACAAAGGAAGTTGGTGCTCTCGAAGTTTAACTGCAGATAAATGCGGCGCGATGTTTTTTTCCCCAATAATCCAAAATATATATGTACATGTGCATCGCCGGCAGCAAGTGCACACAGAAAACATAGCAAGCAGCTGCTGTTTCTAAAAGCGAAACAAAGTAGCGGCTTCCTTCCCAAAATGCAACTCTGTGTTATTTGCTTTCTCCCTTTTCTGAACACTTGCTATCCCCTTCTAAGCTGCCTGCCCAGAGTTGCATTTTGGGAAAGAAGCCGTTACTTTGTTTCGATTTGAGAAACAGCAGCTGCTTTCTGTGAATTCTGTGCGCCTGGTAATTTGATTTGAGTTGCTGCCAATTTTCTTCGAATTTTTAATTTCTCTAGCTGCAGCTGAGATTTAAAGTTTTATTTATTTCATTAAAAAATATAATTTTTAAGAAAATACAAAGTAATTAATTTAAATATTTATTTATTTATTTAATTTAATGAATTTGCCATGTAAAATCAGCATCTAAATATTAAATTACCAGGCGCACAGAAAACATAGCAAGCAGCTGCTGTTTCTCAAAACG
>JAEIIL010026056.1:0-15769 GCA_018905715.1 Drosophila lini | reverse complement strand
GGAAACGTCTCCTTCACTGCGTTGCAAACTTCTGACTGAAATTATAAAACCCTGCAAGGGTATAACAATTAATTCCAAAGCATATATACTATTTCAATAAAAGGATTACTTATTTAACGATTTTTGAAGAAGAAACAAGAATTTGATAGAAAATATTCTCTAATTGAAATGAAAACAAATATTTAATCATATTATTTATATAGAATACGTTTCAAAAAGTCCACCAGCCAACCCAAAACAAATATTGAATATTCCCTAGAATTCTACGAAATAAAGTACTGGCCAAATCAGGTATAAACCCGGATCTCGTGTAATTGAAACCTTTCATTAGCTCGATTTAAATCGCATTTAATTGACTGAAAGTTAATAGCTGTCTGTGTAGGACGGCTGTCTAATTCAGTGATGTCCTTCCGTTGCAGGCAGTAAGTCGCCGGATGGACAGCAGGTGCCACCAACAGAGTCTGGAACGAATCCTTATCCGCATCCGGGCAACTGCAGCCATTGTGCCCGTGCGCCTCGCAGGCAACACGTAAACAAGTCAGAGAAGGTTACTGCTCAATCGCTCAGGATCTGCAGCGGTGGGAAAAATAAGGGATTCAGTTTTTTCAAGGGACAAGGGATTTTTCCTTGAGCAGGCTAAATAAAAATTAACAAGGATAAATGATGCGACGAGGCAGCCGATGTCAGAGAGGATTCCGGTAATTGTCTAGAGCAAGAGCCAGCGATGCCCTCCGCCATTACTTCCCAGTGTTTTTGTGTGTAAATTGATTAAATGCAAAATTGGAATATGCAAATGCACACATACTCACCCACACGAGGCGCCTTGGACTTGGACTGGGCGTGGCCCACAGAGGGGCGGGAGCCGGAATGTGATTTATGTTAGGTGCAAAGTTTTCCACAACTTTTTCCTCCACTTCGCCAGCCTTGATTTCATTCTTCCCTAGGATATTCGCTCTCCGGTTTTTTTTTCTTTTTTTTTCTTATTTTTTGGGTGCAATGAACGGAAGTGCTGAAGATGACGATGACAATGAGCGGGGGAGGGCCGATGCACAACTCGGGAGGGAAGGTGTGAACGGAGAAAAAATTCGCTTAATTTGTCTAAAGAAAAGCCAAGCGCATGAAAATTTCCATTAAGAAAAATGGTGGCAAGTGTGGCAAGTGACAGGGAAAGCTTGACTTTGGCCCGAAGATTTTTTCCAGCAACAGCGCCGGGAAAAACTTATCGCAGTTGCGCTCCTCGGTGGCATAATGAGAGCAATCAACAGGAAACTCCGGCAAAGAGATCAAATCAAATCCGAAGGAAGTGCCAAAAGGAGATGGCCGTAATGAATGCAATCCTCGGAGCAGTTGCCAACTTTAAAAAATGATCATTAGGTAGAAACTTTTTTAATGAGAACAGCACAGACGCCGAGAGATTTCATCGAAAACATAAATTTTGAGACGGGAGAAATTAAAACTGAAAACTAAGACTAGTGAAAAATATACCTGTTTAATATGATTTTTGAAAGTACTGAGAAAAGTATTTTAAAATTAGTTTTGGGTTAGAAAACTCACAGAAAGAAGTGTTCAAAGCAAACGCTTAAACTTTGAAGGGTTTTTCTCTTTTGCTCTTTTCATAACAAACCCAAAAATTATCTTATATTTCATTTTTACAAAAACCATTATCCCAAGAAATGCCAAGCACATCGAACGACATTTGATGCGCCTTCACCGCGTTTCTATCGGAAACTCCAAGTATTCCATCAGAATCCAAGGCATTTAGTCTATAAATAGTAAAAGGCTAAAACAAAACTAGCCTTTGCGCGGAAAAAATATGCAAATCACTGCAGAGAGTTTGGACCAAACAAAAAAATATAAATAAAACCGATCTCCGAAAACTTCGACCACTTCTCACACCGAAAGTTCGGCATCAACAGAAGCCGAAGCTTAGCCAGATTTAGATGCAACAGCGGCAACAATAAAAACAATGGCCAAAGCAACATCCATTGCTGGTGGCAATAAAATGCGGCAATTACGTAGTTGGCTATTCTAATTCACTCATTTTTAGCTTGAAAAAGGTGCGCCTGTGCAGCCGCTTGGAATGTGTTTGGGGTTCTGCCAGAAAAAACCAAAAACAACACTGGTAACCGCCATCAACAGGTGATTCGCCTGAATGTTGCACGAAATGTGCAAAACAAATTCGAGGAAAATCATTTTAAATGCTTCTAAGTCTGTTCTTTTAAATGTTAATTCTTTTTTTTGCTTGCCTGGCTGGGCTGCAACAATTCAATAAGCTGCAACAAAAAGCCAACAAACTTTAAAATGTCAACAGCTAGGCCAAGACTAAACGACAACCATTGAGGCCCACGAATTATTTGGCCAAGTTTTGCTTCCGTTTCGCTTGAAGCTCTCTCGAGTGTCCACTTGATGAATTAAGCGGGAAATTTGCAAAACTTTATTTCTTTGGACGGCTCTTTGAGAAATGATCGAAAATGGAAAAAACTGCAACGGCAGCAGCAACTGCGGCGGCAACAGCTGCTGCCACGGCAATGACAGCGAAACAAAAGTTGCCCAATTGATGTCAAGTTATTGTTGAGCGGAATCAAAAGGAAATTTTCAACACAACTTGCACTCGACTCCATTGTATTATATAAAATTCGCCCCATCATATTGCTCTAATTACATTTTAAGTCGAAATCTTTTCGTCATCGCAGCTACCACTGCCACAAGCTGCACTCCAGCCCAACTCCAGCCCCACTCGAGTGCGGCTCAAAAAAATTTCAATGTGGCCCGGAGTGTGGGACATGGCTCGATCGCCGCGGCTGCCCCAATTGCTGGCAGCGGGTATTATGTTGTTAAGACGATTTTTGACAGTATACACTGTATAACTTTGCCTCCACCTCGAGGGGCATACACACGGACACACACGTGTGTGGTGTGTGGTGTGTAGTCTGTGTGCCCCTCAAGTGTCACGGAAATCAAAAGTTAAAAGTAACCAAAAGTTGTTCAATTACTTTTCATTCGCAGAGTCCATTGAACGATGTCAGCAGGTGTAAGAAGTGATGCGAACAGTGCCTTGTTTTTATTGTGAGATGGGTAAAGCATCAAGAATTTTAATACCAAACTTGGATACACCTTTTGCAAGAATTTTTAAACTTGTTAACTCAATAAATTGCCAAATAATATCGAAGGTTAACTTACAGTTTAAATATGTAGTTACTATTAGGTGTTGATTATGTCGCTGATTTTGAAGAATGTTTTTACCTTTGTAAATTTAAATTAAAATTAAAATTTAAAATAAAAAAATTCTGATAAATTGCCAACGAATATCGATTGAGAACGCACATAAAAAAAAATACTTTTTATGTATACTTTTCTTAGGTACACTTTTATATACTTTATATAGGTACAATTCAGGAATGATAACTAGGCATATTTTTTAGTGAGTTCAAAATATTTTATATATAATAAAATAATGGTGAAGTTGTAAAAATAAAAATGGTACCCAAGCAACCAAATAATACTGTTAATTAAGTCCTTATAATTTGCTTAAGAATATTGAATATCTTAATATCCTTTGTCTTACTTTTATTAGTATTGGCTTCGATGGTAAATAGGAACAACAAGGTGATGATAAATACATTTTTTCTTTAAAATATTTTGTGTGAATTATATCTCAGAGTTAATTTATTTTCCCCAGACAGTTCTTAAAATTAAGGAACATTTTATATTTTAAAAATATGAAATTAATTTTTGTATTAAAATACATTTTCTGCGGTACTCTTACCAAGTACCCAACCACCTGACATCACTGAAGGTACGCCGTTGTAGAGTAGTTATATTTCGGTTGGCGGCTTCCCCCACATACATTGAATATCTAATTTTAATATCGCGCACACACGCACACACCGACGCCTCCCAAGTGGTCGATATAAAAATGTGAAGAAACTCTGAAATCAGTCATCGAAAATAGATTGCTTTTAATTGTTATTTAATCTCGGGCCGCTGAGAAGAATGCGATATGGCCAAGGTTAATTGGTGTTGGGGACTTGACGTCTGACGGAAGGAAGGACGTCGGCCGTCGGCCGTCGGATGTCGTCTTCCGGAAGGAGGAAGGAGGAAGGAGGAAGGAGGAAGGAGAAAGGAGGAAGGGAAGCCCTCGACACGTCTGCGGCACACGAGCCTTGTGCAATCGCAGCAGCCACCGATGGGTGAGATAAGTTTTCGGGGCTTCGACTTCTTTGGCATGAGCCTCACGTCATAGATTGCATTTCGGCAGCAGCACCAGCAGCACCTCTGCCAGCCTGCCGGGACCCTGAAATTGGGACGCCACATGAACACGTTTCCATTGGCAGCTTGTGCAATTTTCCCCAGGCAGCCGCATCACGTACTTCTCACCCGAAACTTATTCTACGGCGAGTTCTGCTGCTTTCGCAAAATCCAAACAGAAAGGGCGCCCGTGTGTATATATCTATATCTTCGGGGGGCAGAACGGAGACTATCATCTGACATTCCCAGTGACATTTTCGTCTGGTCTCGATTACCACTGCACCAGCGCCCGAGGGACACAGTCGCCAGACTTCATAAAGGCTTAAATATCAAATTTGGGCTCCGACTATTTAATAAAGTCATTTGGGGCGTTTGCAGGTCTCGGGTACTTGTTATGAGGCACATCCGCCTGAATGGAACCAGCCCGATCATCGTCGTCTGGCCAATTCATCATCGTAATGATCGTTGCTCGGTGTGCAGCACGATGATCTGCAACATTTTTCACCTCAACACTCTCGGTTTCGGTCTTAGCTGGAGAAGAGAAGAGCACCTGAGCGCTCCCGTCTGGCCCATTCTGAGAGCTGGCCAATAGAGAGAGAGAGAACCAAGCAGATGATCTAGAAGTTAGGCGCTAGACTTGGCTCAATTGTTCAAACCGCTTTTTTGTTTTCGTTACCTTTGAGTGCAGTTGGCAACGCGAACGCGAACGCCGCGAAGTCGAAGTCGAAGTCGAAGTTAGCAGCGGCATCGACGCCAGCGTCAGCGTCTCGAGCGTTTATTATAAAAAGCAAGCGCATCTCCATTGTCTAACCTAATTCAAAACGTTCGTGTACTCCGTGCGGTTCGAAACACACAAAAACCACTATATAAACTGAAACTCCACCACCACACTCCATCCATCCCCCGTCCCGTGAAAGTAAGCTCCAAGAAGAGAATACAAATAATTTAAGTTGTTCATAAAACTCCAGTGACTCAGGGTCCCCCGAAAAGGACTCGAAATTAAATTGTGTGCAACATCGAAACCGAATCAAACGAAAATCGAATCTAATAAATTTAATTCAATTCAATTTCAACTTTAGCAAGCGGCCTTGTGGATACACACCCATCTTTATTGCCATTTTCGCACTAAAACTACCGAAATTCAAACAACACAATGATGTCCTTCAAGTCGTTCATGTTGCTTGTAAGTATTTATAAAAAACAAAGCCATATATTTAGAGGGGTGGAAAAAGGGAGCCCTAAGCCTACATAAATCAGCTGGCAAAACAAATCATATGAGATTTGGCAGGCGTGTCCTTTGGCTAAACGAAACTATGTGGAAAGGACAACAAGTTAAGCTTGTTATATGTCAAATTTGTTTATCGCCAGGGCGGCGGTCGGCGGGCTTGGTATGGAAAATAGGAATATGGCAAATGGTCACTCAGTGTCCTTTTCCACAGTCAATGTCATTTTTCTTCTGCGGCTTTCGCTTAGCCCCAGCTCATCAGGCCAAATGTTTGCGGAACTTTAAATGGGATTTGCCAAGGAAAACTGGCAGTAGTTTCAAGTGCCTGGCAAACAGGGCTTTGTTTCTTTTTCTTCTCTGATTTTTTTCGACGATTGCATAAGTTGCCACACGTCCGCCACAGATCCTCTCATCATCATCAGCATCCAAGACCAAATCCACATCCGAAAGTCAAGTGGCGAAGGGGACGCAGTGGTAACCATGCCCCCGCCAAATCGAACAAATTGCAAATAATCAAAGACACTTAAGTGCTCCACTCGGCTCTCGGTTAATATATGTACTGTGCTCGGATACAAATGCCATATTTGGCAACATCTGTGCGTGCCGAGAGCCACGTAAACTACGCCCCAAATCCGGGCAGCGGCAATATCCCCTGATTGTTCCCAACTAAACACTTCACAGGAGCAGGCGGGGGACACATGTTGGTAATATTTTTTCCTCGTCGCATTTAGGCATCGCCTAAGTGAGGCCCCATCTGAGCAAAATGGCAAACCTTTTCCCCTCTCCCCCGGAAAATGTGAAAAGAGTAAATACATGTTGGCTTCCGAAATCTGAGTTTTCAAAGTACACATTTGCTTAGTGAGTGAACAGAAAACGAAGATTCTCACCTCTTCGAGTGGAATTCCCAAAGACTGTTTATAAAGAGGAAAAAACAAAGTCAAAACTGAAGAGCCCTTCAGAGCTTATTATTGACTTGGACAGCTGTTGGCTAAAAATAACTTTTTGATCTATCTATGTTACATTTATTGAACAATCCATGACTTGCGGGACTTCGTTTGAAAAATATGGCTTAAACCTGCCAATATTTAAACAGAAAATCGAATTAAAGTCTTGAATAATAGATTAGAGACTGCAGTTTACAATTATCAAATTTAAAATCAACCTGGAAAAAGGTTTTCCTTTATTAGATACTTAACCTGCAATCAACTGCATACTCTTAACTGTCAGGATACTTTCACTTGGTTCCCCCTTTGTTAAAGCATTGATCCTTTTTTTTTTTTTTTTGAGGAAACGCCCTTAAGCAGGCAACAAAATGAAACAGACGGGAGCCTCGGTCCCTGGTCTTTTTGTTGTAACTGGGGCGTGTTAAATTGTTGGTGCGACACTTGGATGCAATGCAGACCAGACATAAGTCCCCGCAGTCTGGGATCTATCCAAAGCACCTTGCCCATGCCACTTATGTTACACGGAAATAAAAATATATGGGAAATACATCTGTAGAGGCTATGATTAAAAAAATTTTTTTTAGCATTCTACTAAAGCCTCTGAAAGTCTTTAGAAACCTTTAAAACCCACTATATTATTATATTTTCTCTGTGATAAATAAGCAAATTTCCCTGCTATTTTTCCCAGTGCTTTCGCTCAAACTCTGTGCGTCTGGCCTGCCAAGCAGATAACTGCCAAAAGGTAGAACAGACGGTTGAAAAGAAATAGAGTCTGTGGGAAACGAGGAGTGGAACTCTGGCCAGACGCGTGTAATTTGCCGCTTGTAACTTTTTGACTTTTCACCAGCGCGATTCCTTTTCCCCAATGCCTTTCTTTACTGCCCTTTTTTCTCTTTGGCCATTTTTGTTTTGGCCCAAAAAATATTCAGACGAAATGAAAAGCGGGAACAGAACTTCCGCCCACCAGCGGCAGACACTCGATAGACAAATGGCCGCTGGCCGTTTGAAATGGCCGGGCTTTTGAGAACAGCATGGCGAGCATGTTTTACATGTTAATTTCAGTGGCAGCAGCAGCTACCCGGCCACCAAAAGCCCAGCCGCCCATTCCAGTGACAGCTTTTGATATTTTTCAGGGGGGGGTTTATACAAAACTTTTGATAAATCAATTTTGAAGTTTGCAAATCGGTGAGTTCTGTTTCGAAATCAGCGAATTGTTTCTATATTTACGTGTTTTTTCTTAAGAAAACATTTCCCTTGTGTAGTATGAAAATAAAGTTTAAGAGAGCTAGATCTCCATTATAACTGAATTAATTCGTCTGATGTTTTGGTATTGCTGAATATAAAATATTACAAAATCTCTGGGCTCCCCTCAGCCCCATAGAACCCCCTCCAACACCACCACTGACCAACCTCCTCACCCAACTGCGGTTGCATATTAATGCCCCTGATCCAGCTGCTCATTTTCGCACGCAAAAATAGCAGAAATGGAAACGCAGAGTTCGGGAAACGATTGACGGTGGGATGCCGAAAACTGCAGTACGGGCACGCTTTTGAATTTCAAATGACAAACATAAAATATTCACAGTTTGATATTTGCACTCTGTTGTCGATGAGCTGACAAGCTGGAAGCCCAAGCTGCCTGCTGCATTCTGCAAATGCTGAATTGTCGTAATTTGGCCAATGCGAATTGTGAATGCAACGAGGCGCAACTGGCTGGCAGGTTGGCTGCCTGGCTTCTGCCGGGTCAATGCTGCCTCCTATTCTGATTAGAGCCGCCTGATTACGGCCAATATATCGCATGCCGAGCCAAAACCCTTTTCATTGGCTCTTTGGCTCCGACGCTCGACTGCCGGCGATTCGAGTGTGAACAATTGCCCATTGAATGATGGATTGTGTGCAAGGAGAGCTTGGATATATCGGCTTTGGAAAGGAGTTTGAATTACTAAATTTTAAGAAGCTTCTAGGCCTTAGATAATATTATATTTACATAAAATAGAGATTTCTTTATTATTCAACGATAACAGAAGCTAAATAAGCTATGTTTTATTCTGCTTAGTAAATGCTAGATGAAGTACACCCTATATTTACATGTCATGAAAGATATTACAAATTTAATATTTATAAACAGTTTCCTGGAAGCGCATTCCAACTTCGTTAGAACTACCTCTCCACTGCGTTGCATTACAAATTCAATTTTAATTGAAATAATTTGGCAGATTTACCAGATTTCGCTTGATGCCGATTGGCATTGCCTCGAAGCTGATCTATGCTTAGGTAATTGAGCCTCGAGTCGTCCGACGCGAGCCTCTTCTCAGAGCCATTCTTCTGCCTTGGCGGTATGCAATTTTGCGGCTTTTCTGATATTTTCTGCATCTTTTGTGCGGTTTTTATTGTCTTTGGCAATGGGGGAAAAAATCCAAGCGAAGAAACCCCAAATAACAAAAAATTAATGACGCTTGAGCAAGCGGCAAGTGCAGCAGCATCGCCGGAGAATTCCGAGTGCGAGGATTCAAGGGGATTGGAGGGCAGCTGGTAGCCAGCCAACCATTTGTGCCTTTGTGTGTGTGGTAATCTAATTAAATCGAAATTTCAGCTGATTACAAAAGCCCAGCCTCCGCCTCCGCCTCCGCCGCCGACTCCGACTCCGTTAATTGCCCAACCAAAACCGAAGCGTTCAACGCGGCGTATGCGCAATATGGAAGAGCCAGGGAGCCCCGAACTCTGGCTATCTTTTTAGCCGGCTTCTGCGAGGAATTTTTAATTGCTGTGTTCCGTTTCTGTTTCTGCCCGAAAGTGTTATGTGGTCGGTGTTTTTTGCCAGCAGTTGGAAATGGGAAATTAGTTCACTGGGGCTTTTCGCCATTTGAATAAAACCACTTTTTAGCCAATTGAGCCAACTTGGCTTGTTTTGGAAATGGTTTTCTTTTTAAAATATACATTTTGATGAAATAATTGAGATCTCCTTAGTAATGAATTTTTCAGCAATTTATGCAGATCATTTAGACTCCTCCTTATAGAAGAAGTAATATAATTTTCAATTAAAAATCCAATTTATTAATATTTAATCATAGATAAAAAAACTACAATCATCTGCCAAGTTTATCCGTTTCCCTCCCGCAAAGCTTCCACATAGTTTTTTATAACATTTTAAGTAATTTTTGACTGTTGGGCGAACAATTTGCAAATTCATAGCTGGCCATAAACAACTACCTGAAGCATTGGATCGTAACATGTAATTTATAAGTTTTTCAACGCCTGTTTCTGGTTGTTTGAAAGGTTAATATCTTCATGCGCGCCGACTGGCAACGTGGGTGGGTTTACCCAGTAAATTCTTGTTAAACAGGGTTAATGTGGTGCCTAAACAAGCCTAATAATGTGGGCACTAGCTGAGCCCAAAAAGGGGCCTAAATTCAAGGAAATTGACTTATCAACGGAGAATCCCCAGGGAGCTCAAGTCGTGAGACAAGTCAACCTTTGATCTTTGGCATTGTCCTTGTCGCCACGAGGCACGTGACTCTTGAGTAAACAGCTGGCAACGTTGCATAAAAAAGACGAGGAATTGATTGAAAACGGGCTGAGACCTGCAACTTTGTTGCAACAAAAGACTGAGACGACAAACTGCGAGCGGCCAATAAAAGTCATTTCCCATTGCAGACGCTCCCCCTCGACCCGCTCTCTCGCCGCTTGTCATTCACATGGCCCATTAACTTTTATTTTGCCAAATTTGCATTTCAATGCCCCAAAACTGGGCGACTGGGGGCACCACACAAGCACAGGCACAGGCACTGGCAACATGCAACATGCAACGTGCAACAGAGCGATGCAGATGGGAGATGGCGATGAAAAGGTCAACCAAATGTTTGTTGTTCTACTGAACGAGTCGCGTCGCGGAGTCGTGTCGTGTGTTGCAAGTGCATGTTAATCTAACATCTATGTAGGGGACTTTTTTTCGGTTGTTACTCCGGTAATTGCTGGGAAACAGCTGCGGCCAGATACAAATACAAAAAGCTGGTGAAAAAAAATGTGGAAAAAATGCAAAAATTCCATAAATTAAGACAACATGGCACAGCCGCAAGTAGGAAGCCCCTAACCCGAACCCAACCTCGTTAGGCTTCATCATCGCCATCACCGTCTCCATGTGGGCGTTGCAGAATGCTGCTGCAGTCTAAGTTGTCTAAGGTGCAACCGCTCCAAAATGATGCAACCCAAGAAGAATCCATATGCCTCCCCAGATGATGTCTTAATAACAGGCCCAGAAACGGAAAATCAAACAAAATGCCATGGGATAAACGGATAAAGTCGCCTTAGACTGGCCGTAAACCCCTTAAACTGACGGGCGGCCAATTAAATTAATTAAAATAAATGCAGCAAGCGCGGCAGCATCTCCGGCCAGATTTTTATGAAGACATTTCGGTATAAACATTTTTATTGCCACCATAAAGCGACTGCCTGACCGACCAATCCGATTCGCTTCGATCCGATGCAATCGGCTCAGACATATTAAATGCTAACCGCCCATAAATCAGCCCCGTCTCCAGACACTCTCGAGTTTGCCATTTAAGCCGCATTCAAAATGCAATTGTCATAAATAAATGCATCTGAGCGGATCGCTGTAATTTGGCATCGGATTCTGCTAACTGGGTCGTGATCTAATGTGAGCGCGGGGCTGAATGTGAGCACTTGCACAATTTAATATTTATGCAAATCTCATGCTGGCTGACCTATAAGCTCTTAAAATAAAAGCGGAGGTATTCTTTGAGCTAACCTGTAAATAATCTCAACCACTTCCTAGCCAGTGGTCGTCGGTGGGCGGACACATTCTGTCCAGAACTCAAGTACAATCTCCAAACATGACTGCAAACATTTTCTGGCGGCGGACTTCCGCACAAAACTATGTTCGATACCCGCAATGATTAATTATCGAGGCGCTTGAACAAAACTTGTTGATTTAATCAAACAAATTCAATTATGCGCCAAGAGGCTGTTCATGTAATTAACAACTCAGCCCGACTCGGTCCGAAGGCAGGTAGCTATGCAGCATAATAGCCATTTAATAATAAGCCGGACAAAGCAAACAATTGTTAATTTATTGGTTTGTGCACGATTAATGATGCTTCAATGCGAGCCGGCTCGTGCCTCTTTATTTTTGGACCGGAGTGTTAGGGAAGCCGATGCCGACGCTGAAGCCTGCGTGCGATGAGTAATAAAAATCTGTTATTTTGGTAGCAACCGCTCTTGGCAAGATCAATGCCTGTCGTTCCGCCGGAGTCAAGGTGCCGCTGGGCACCGACCATGGCAAAAATGCGGAGCGAGACCCCCAAGCTACGGAAGCCCAAGGCAAACCTTCAATCCGATGAACACCTTCTTACAATGAGAACAAAGCCCAGACCGCACAGAAGATGTAATGGTTGCGGTTGCCAAGGCGATGGAGGTGGGCACATTTTCCGGAAAAATAGAGCACTGAAAAAATATAGAAACAATGAGCCAAAATTCTTAAAACCTATTTTGAAAAATCAATCTCCAAAATAATGAATTGAAATGGAATCATCGTAATCAGAATCCAATAAAGAATAGACTGATTAATTTATATTGTGTACGTGTGAATATGAATATAATAATACTTATTATGTATGCAATTAAATAATATTTAATTAATTCTATTAAATCTTCAACTATCAATCCACTGAGGTAACTATTACAACCCACTGTGGCTGTATTAAATATCCAGCAGATCCGTTGCCCGATTGTCTCAATCTTTTTGGCCAGACTCTTGCCAATTCTCCCTCCCTGTCCTCTACCCACTATCTGTCTCTTTCAATCTTTCGTTGCATTTTGCCCAATTTGCAGCTCCTTCTCCCTCTTGCCCATTGAATTTTGGGGCTGTCGTCAAGTTGCCGCAATTTATTTGGCGGCTCTTTTTGCCTGCTATTTAATTAACACGCAAATTATTTGCCGTTATTTTATTGCTGTTGCTGGGCCAACTAACCGTAATTACATTTGTTTTACATGCACAATCGCCGTTGACATGCTTATTGGCCAGGTTTTTCGTCTGTTGCCGCCTCGGGTTTTAGACTTGAAGTTGACTGAAGGTTAGGACCACCCAGCTGGGTAATTGCGGAAACTTTAGTGGAGTTAATTAATTTAAAATTAAGCTTATTTGATGGGAGTGAGCAGGACAACATGCACATGAGAAAATACTTGTTTTGCGGGAAAAAAGTCGTAGGAAAGTATCTATTGAAACGAAGAAAATGGATTTGAAAATACATCAGGCTTAGCGAAGATTATTGGTTTCATTTAATGATAGTAATTTTTGTTAAATCTAAATTATAAAAATAAAATATGCCGGTGAAGGTAAGCTGGTAAATATTAATGAAAAGGAATTTACATGATCATCGCCTGCCAAGGCTGCATTAAATATTGATTAGATTTATTTATGTTTTCCTCAAAATTAGATTCCCCAACGCGATAATAGTAGTTGCCAGTAAATGTGCTCATGAGAAAGCCTCGTCCGAGGCGGAATCCCGCTTTCCTTGACCAAATATACCCACATTCCCATGAGGCTGGAGTTACACGTTCGGCCAACACGTCGTATGTGCAATTAATAGACACACACACAGCTAATCAGCAAACAATGTAAAGCAGTTCCCACCTGGGATGCTAATGATAATAACGATGGCTCTCCTCGTGTGTCTCCCAGCACAGAATATTTCCAGCTGTGAGTAATTTAGTGCCTTCGGCGTTTCCGCAATCCGTTGCAGCATGTAAATTGAAAAAAAGCAAACATTAGATGACAGGCAGAAGCCCAGCCAAGTGATTATGGCAACTGGTTGACCGGCGGCTGTCAGCCAACTCTGATGGATGGCTGCAATCCGAGCTGCGCGGCTAACATGGCTGCGTTGACGGGCCGTCGTAATGGCCATCATGTGCATGTGTCAATTAGCCGTGTTTAAAGAGCGGAATCGCAGGAGTCGGCAGCTAACCTCCGCCATTTGTTGCCCTTTTCGCGGCCGTTGAGCAAACGCCTCTCGGGCACGTTCTAAATAAATTGCAGCCGTTTTTGGCGGAGGCTGAGACTCAGGCTTCTGCTTTGGTTTTGGCTCCGACGTTGGCTCCGGCTTCCATTCGTACGCCCGCAGATGCACCTGCTCTGTGGCTGAATGTCAGCAGCGATCTTATCGCCAACTTCTATTTCCATTTGCAACCGTTCACTTTTCAGTTCGCCCTCTTAATTTAACCTTTAAAACATTGCTCTAATGTCGCCCATCTTCTTACACGTTGAAAAATGAGGCACAAATCAGAAAATTCGATAAGTAAATTAACTAAACGAACCACCCAAACATAGACAAGCTGTACTAATTAGGTCTTAACTTTGACTACATAGCAGATTTCATACTTGGGAATTTCGGATAAATAATAATAAAGGACTAAATATAAAGATGGACAGAAATTTTGTGTTTTATTTATACAAAATATTGGTTTCACTGGCATATGCTGTTATTCAATGAAGATATAATCAAAACTATAAACAAAAAGGCTGGGGAACTTTAGTTTAACAACTAGTTTCGCACAAAACACAACTAATTTCTGTATTTTTTCGTTTAATTTTCAGAGCTTATCCCTCGCTGCCATCAGTGCCTATGTCTACGCCCAGATCGCTCCTGGCTCCAACGCCTACCTCCCGCCAACGAAGAACGGCTACGACTACTCGGAACCGAAGACCCCATTCGTGAGTAAAGCTCTCGCGCTCTTTCCTTTCCTCTGAGATTGAATGAATCCCTGTATCTGAGTTATCTGGCCATGTGGCTTGGCCAAACCGCCTTAAATTGAATACCCGTCAACGGACTAATTACGGCCATCATTTTGGTAGCATTCCGGGCCACCAGACCAGACTTGGGTCGGCAGCCGAGATTTGTCGCCGCATTCATCACTCCGAATGCTGTGGCTCAGCTCAAACTCAAACTCAATAAATGCTGCCTCGTCATGTTGCTGGATGTCGGCCCAAAATGATGGCAACATTTTGAATCGGTGAAGGGCTGGCTTTAGCTTTGGCAGTTGAAAATGACTGGAAGTTAACCTTTATGCCAACGGAATGGCAGATCGTTGCGAAAATAACACAATGCAGGTGAACTTCCATAATGCGAAGTTCAACAAATCGGGTTTTTTCCTTTTAAACTCAAAACTAAATTGACTTGTAATGGCGTGTTGCGAAATAATTTCATAACTCTTAAGTTTTTAGTTTACGCTTCAGTTTAACAACGAATATTTTATATATTTTTTGCAAGGATTGGCTTTGCTAATGTTTTCATAAATTCACAGAAGCCCGGCCCACCGGGAAGACCTGCAGCGCCCGGACCTCGTCCACCAGCACCGCCCGGCACTCCCCGTCAGATCCCCGGCCAGCCAGCTGATGTAAGTACAAACCCATTATACCCATATTTTACAAATGTTAAACAAACTTCTCTCCAAATTCATAATATACTCCTTACTTACTCTTTACTTATTCAATTCAGGACCACGTCCACATGCCCGGCATGCCCTTTGACTTCGAGTACGCCGTCCAGGACCCGGAGACCGCCAACGACTATGCGCACAAGGCCTCCAGCGACGGGGATGTGGTGACCGGCGAGTATCGCGTCCAAATGCCGGACGGACGGACGCAGATCGTGCGCTACACCGCAGACTGGAAGACGGGTTATCACGCTGACGTGACCTACGAGGGTGAGGCGCAGTTCCCGCAGGGTCCGCAGCCAGGAGCGCGTGGCGGCGGCGGTGGCGGTACTGGCGGAGCTGGTGGCTACAAGTACTAGGTACTACCTGTGGGATATTAAGATATTTTGTAAACTGATACATCATTTACACTAAGCAAAGAACTAACAGAATACTATCGAATGGCAAATAAAAAGTTTCAGAAAACGTTGTTTTTATATTTTTTTTTTTTTGCACTAAAAGCGTACGAAAGTACGTTCGCGACCCATGGACATGCCCTTAATAATTAATATTTTTAAACCCTTGACGCTATCGATGTTGCCGATATTTTGAAAACATCGATTGTTCGCATCGATGTAGCTTATAGCTTGAGATATTACTTATTTTAAAATTCTAGCATATTCTAGTTTTAAATATATTTATGACATCAAAGGTTTGTTTTGTAAGAAAAATATGCATTATGGCATGAAAATACCGGAGCTTTGTTCATATTTAATTTCTTATGATCGTGAATTAATCTCTAATCGATAGTGTCATTGAAGATCTATCTATATGTTGGCTGAATAAATCATTTGGAGCGGAAAAAGTTGCCATACGTACACCTTGCCTGAAAAATACTTTATGCTTATAGGAATATATTAAAAAT
>JAEIIL010026044.1:0-24331 GCA_018905715.1 Drosophila lini | reverse complement strand
TCTTACAAACAAAGTTTACAAATTTAGAAAATTAAATTATGTTGAATTTTTGACAATTTTTAACCAATTCAAATTTTGGAAAAATTTAGTACATTTGTTTTTCTTACAAACAAAGGATGTATATGATTTATAGGGCCGGAAGTGACTCCTTCACTGCACCGCAAGCTTCTGACTGAAATTATAATACCCTACCAGGGTATAAAAATATGCAACAGAATGTGATTATATGTAGCAGTGGAATTGCACTATTAGTTTTAAGCTGGAAAGATGAATACTTGAATAGTTAGCATTACGCATTGAGCCTGAAGTAAATCCTAAGCGAAACTGAACTGTAAAAAAAAACAACTAGAAACTTAATTTAATCTATAAGTGAAACTGATTCTATAGAGCTAATAAGCTAATTTATAAATTAATCTAAGCAGAGAAGGGCCCCGTTTGCGGGAGGAACTACGAATATTTACATGGCACACGCGCGCGTCTGCCACATTATTATAAGAGGATGTATTTAAGTTTTTTTTTTTAAGTTCCGTGTGTATACTTTTTTACTTTTTTTTTTGCTATTGCTAAATGAAATATAAAGAAAACTCACTGCATAGTGTTTCATAGATGTGAAAATGGAATTTCAATTGTGTTTTATTTGGAATTTTAAAGGGATTACGGTAAGGGATTGAGAGAAACAAAGAAAAACTAACTGTTATAAACTGTTATAAACTATTGCCAAAAGCTAAAAGTAAGAACAGAAAACATTTCGAAAGGTTATTTGTAATATGGTTTATTCAATAATATATATTTCTTTTTCGTTCAAATATGCAGACACAAAAATGTAGAATATATCTCAATATTGTTATTATCCGTATTATGTTTTGAACAGCTATGCCTCTTAAGGTTTTCGGTTTTCGGTATTCGGTTTTCATTTGAATTTTCCCAAGTCGTTCTCTGATCGTTCTGTTTTCGATTTTTGCGCGGATTTACATAGTACATATAGATTTGGTTTAACATTTACAACGAGGTTTCATCTATAATTTATTTGGTGTTTGTCTGACCTTTGTCTGATTCTCACACGATCGTCTCGTCTTCTTGACCTTCGTCTTGGATTTGATTCTTACGATCTAAAGCTAGAAAAAACATTTCGTCGCGTTTCGTCGTCGTGGGCTTGTTTACCATTTTGTTCTTGTTCTCTGGGAGTTATAACCTATAAGTATCTGCCATCTCTGCCATCTTCTGTTAGCTTCCAACTCTCGAATCGGTATCTTTCAACAATATTCGTTGGGTATTCTACACATATATATGTATATATGTATATCTAGTGCTCGTTGGCCGATTAATATTTGTTTTGGTAGGAAAGGAGTACCACTACTTCTTGCTTTTCTGCCCTCCCGTGTATATAGATAGATTTTCAATTTTAAAATGTTCTTGGATTCAATGGGGGAAATTGCGCTTTGTCTTTACTAAATATATTTATATATATATATTCATAGTCCCATATACATGGACTATAACACTGGTATTATGCAATTGGCAACATTTGAACAAAGTAAACATTCTCTTATTATTATTCTATAATTTTTCATTTTTTTTAATGTTTGCGCAATATTAAAACCGCACCGATTCTCCCTAAAAAATCGAACCACTTTTAATGGGATTACGAACACGGGGTGAGGTTGCATCTGTGTAGCTTATAGACGTACTGGGATGGGCTATGGAGGGTGGGGGAGAGGGAGATTGGAAGGTAGGTCTGAGGTCCGCGAATATTTAAAGTAAAGTAAGTCACTTTAGCGATTTCCTCTTGGTGTCTTGTGGTTATTACTATGGATAGTTGGTGTCTGGCTTGCATACGAGATCTTTACGGTTTATCGCCTATATAATATACATATATGTGTGTATATATGAGAGTTTATATTGTGTATATATTAATTAAGTTAAAGCGTTTCCTTGCTCTTGGGCTGTGTTGGTGTTTGCTCCACATCTATATTTTGATTACGGTTCACTCTTATGATTTTTACATCGTTGTTCTTTTTTGTTTATATTTAAGTTTATGTTCTTATTGGTGTTTTTTTTCTTGTTGTTGCGCTTGAGATGAGGCCATGTGTTGACTCTGCCTTTTGTGCTTTGGCTGCTTCTGCTCCTGCTGCTGCTGCTCCACCACCAGCTCCTCCTTGTGCGTATCCGTATCCGTATTGGGTATTCGATTATCCACCTCCCTCTCTCTCTATCTATAGCTATAGAAAAATTCAACACGATTTTATCGTTGGGACCCCGCGTCCACAATGTTGGGGTCCCATGCTCAATGATCAAAAACAATTTGAATCCGCAGCGGGACTCACACAGGTTCACCTTCGCTTTTGGGGGCCACTAGGTCGCCGCCCAGTGTCGAAGCCAGGCTTCGACATGCTCCATTTGAATTATCGTATCATAGGCTAACTATATAAAGTACTAGATCACGCACTTACATACACCTTCACCTTCTCCTCCTCCTCCTCCTCGTATCTTCTCCTATCCCTGATCTCGTTCTGTGCATCTCTGGTCACTGCCTCGCTCTAGAGATGCTGATGGTCAGGGGTCGTTAGTCGAGTGGGTGGGGTGAACACAATGAGTACTTATTGTTCTAGCCGGGAAAGGGGGATCCTGCTCCGCCCTCTCCCTGTGTGCGCTCCTTCCGGTCAATGATTCTCCTTTGGCGACGGTTGGTTTTGGTCGGGACTTAAGGCTTGTATGGGTTCTTGGGCTTGTGCTAGGTGCTTGTGGGGATTCGGTTCGGGTTGGGATTTGGATTTGGATTTGGATTTGGAACACTCACAACACTCAGAAGGCAAAGGAAAGGCTAAGAAGGCTAAGAACAAACATGCACCGGCAAAAACAACTGAAAATGGAAAAGCGGAAAAATCAAATTTGAATGGAAATGAAAATGAAAATAAAATCAAGTGCTTCGTTGTATCGCATATAAAATATTTTATTTTTTATGTGTATAAATACAAATATAATTTGTGTTGTTGTTGTTTTCTCTTTAGTTTTTTATTTATTTATTTTTTTTTTGTATTTATGTATTCGTTTTTTTAAGTTTTCTTTTGTTTTGCATTTTTTTTTCTTGTTTCGTTGCAAGATCAAGATGAATAATAACAATTTAAAGCACTTACAAAAAGCATAAGGTAAAATATGATAAAGTAAGGGTATATTTTAAATATATGTATGTACTATATATGCATGGATTACCTCCCTTAAGCAATAATCTAATTGTTGGGGCCTGTTGCTCATGCTGCGCTGCTGTCTCTAGATTGTGAGTTCTTGAGTTATAATATATGTATGTATTTATTCCTGTATATTATGTACGGTTTATATTTTCTTCCTTTCGGGTTTTATCTATATATTATTTCTTTATTTTTGTCATCGGTTTTCAAGGTACTGTGCTTATATATTGCATATAGCGTTTGATTCCGCTTTAGCGTTAGAAATAATAATAATAATAATAATAATATTCTTACGATATAATAAACACACTCGCACATACACAGAAAGAGAAGACACGGAGAGAGAGAGAGAGAGAGAGGGGGGGAGAGAAGAAAGAAAAAGAGATAGCGAGACACTAGCAAATACAAACAAGCACACGAATCAATAATCAATAAGTTCTAAATACAATTTGTTGTCGAAAAAAATCATTTAAAATGTAACACAATGTGCCAAGGCGCTCTATAAATAATTTACAATTCAACAAGAAAGGAAGCTATCTTCGGCAAGCCGAAGCCTGTATACCCTTTCAGGGTCCAACTATGAAATTTATCATAAGTAGGCCAAAAATGCTTTAATTTCAATTCGGAAAGCTGTTCTGTGTTGGATTTTATTAGTTTAAAAAAGTTGCATATTCAATTTTAATTTTTATTAAATCAAAATTTTTGTCAATTTTTGAACATTTTAATGATGTAACCCCTTATCAATTTTTGAAAAAAAAAAATGAAAAAAAAATTGTCTTCCATGGCTAGAAAGATTCTCCTGTTAATGCTGATCAAGAATATATATGATTTATAGGGTCGGAAATGAGTCCTTTACCGAGTTATTAGCTTCTAACTGAAATTGTAAGGGTATAGAAAACACATAAAATCACTACGTTTAAAGAAGAAAACCAGAAGGGGTTTAGGTTAAGAGATTGGGTTCCAGAGATATACACACACACAGATCTTGTCCAGCTTCTGTTTTGTTTTATTTTTAATTTTGTTTTTTGTTTTCTTGTTGTTGTTTTGGTTCTTATCCTAGGGACGACACGCTCAAGCGTTTCTTAGCTTTCCTACTTGTCAAATCTGATCTGATCTCATCTCGTTCCATTCTCATCTGTTCTGTTCCGTTTTAATCTGTTCTGTTCTCGCTGTTTCTCGAATCACAATCAACGCTTTTGTTTGTATCTCTATCGTTACATGCCTACTGCTTGCTTTCATTCTGCTTTGAAGGTGTAAATCATCACCTACTCCTTCCGCTTCCCCTTCGCCATCCGTTATCAAGGGTTCTGTTTGTTTTTCGCTTTAAGCTTCCGTTTTTGAAATGAACACAGTTTTAACGCTTATTTCGAGCGGAATCCGAGGGGGGAACGAAATCTTATTAAGAAACATTTTCTTTTGCTTATTTTTTTTTGGCGGCTCTGCTGCAGTTCCGCTCAGATTGTAATGCCTTAAAAAACTATTACATAAATATGCCAGGGCTTTTTTTTTTTTGGGGTTTGGGTATTTTGGGAACACTTAAAACATAAAGCGAGACGACGTTAACTATGTTTACATACATACAATACAGCTACAACATACAAGCACTACAAACGACTACAAAAAAATATATATATAATATATAGATTAAAGATTATAATTAATAAAAAAAAAAAAAAAAGAATCAGGGGGACGTACGTACAACAGTAAAAATGGGGCTGGGGTTTTGGGTTCGGGTAACGGTAACGGGTTTGGAGCTGGGTTTCGGGTTGACATAAATGAAAACCATTCGTTGTCTGTGTGCGTGTGGGTTTTGCTTATTGTTTTTGTTTTTTTTTTTTTCAGTGCAAGTGGTTGCAATTTCGCCGAATTAGCATTTTGCAGCATCTCAGCATTTTCGTTCGCAGCATTCGCATTTCTGTGTGTGCTCAGTGTCTGTGTTCTGTACTGAATTATCGACTTAGAAATTCATTTGTCATGTTTTGCGCGGCGGTGTCGGTGGCGGCGCAGTGGCCACTGCTTGTGGGGACGACGCGACTGCATGGCTCGGCTGACGCTGGCCGATCATGTCTTTGGGAATGTTTTTGTATTTTGCTGAAAGATGACGGGACTGGTGAGCAACTTGAGTATACCGGGCCGCGGGCGCATCGGCGGCGCCGGCTGCATCGACGGCGATTGCGGCGACTGCTGCTTACCTGCTCCCGTAGCAGGAGCAGCTGCCTGCTCCTCGCGCTGCTGTTCCCGCTGCTGCTGTTGCTGCTGCTGCTGCTGCTGCTTCAGCGAGTCGCTGTAAAAGTTCGACTTGCGCATATTGCCCAGCCCCAAACCGATCCCGCCCTGCAGGGCATTCATGTTACCATTGCTGCTGCCATTGCTGCTGCTCCCATTGCTGTTGTGGCTGCTGCTGCCGTTCCCGAGACTGTTGCTGCTGCTGCCGCTGCTATAGTCCTTGGTGCCATTAATGCTGCCACTGCCTGCCCCTCCAGCGGCATTATTATTGTTGCAGGAGCCGCCGGCACTGGTGGGCAGCGGCGGCTGCTGCTTGGAGGCATGCTTATTGCCTCCAGTTCCGGGCATACCAAAGCCCATGGCCATCGAAATGCCCGAGTCCTGGCTGCCCGGCGTAGACGGTGCCTTACTCGATGCTAAACTTATGCTAGAAATTGCTGGTGGTAATGGAGATCTTTGTGAATCGTTGCCAATTTCGCCGGTGTACCTGGAGGAGGAGCAGGAGCAGGAGCAGGTAGGTGGCCATTAGCAAGGGGGTTATGGAGGAGCAAAGCTCACAGCAGCTACTCACTTGATGTTGGTGTACTCGCGGCCAACCTGCAGGCTCTGCTCCTCGGCCCGCTTCCTGGCGATCAGCGTCTGAATGTAGTGCTGCACCGCATAGTAAACGAACTTGTACTGGGCCTCCGTCTGGACAAGGCCAGAGCGCTGCGACCGGACCATCTGGATGGTGCGCTGGATATCGATTTCGGTGTCCAATCCTGGGGAGAGGTAAGAAAAGAGAGGGTAGGGATCCAGCAACAAGAGGAAATCCTTAGCTAGCCCTTACCATTGCGCACGATCTGGTCGAGAATCATGTCAATCACAATGAAGGTGCCGGTGCGTCCAATGCCCGCCGAGCAGTGCACGCAGATGGGGCCCTGAAGGAGTGACAAAAAAAGGACACAGCACATGATTAGCTTTCCAAGTTTCCTGGTTCATCAGTTTTCCTTTTACTCACCGGTTTCTCGCCCGCCTGGGCCAGGTTGCCCTGGCGTGTGTTCACATCCTGCAGGAAGTTGAGCACGCAGCCGGGATCAGCGGGTACACCATGATCGGGCCACACCTGGAAGTGGTAGTGGTAGATCCGGCGTGCCGGCTGCTCCCGCCACGAGACCAGGAACTCGCGCAGCGTATAGTCGCTGGTGGAATTCTCCGAAACGCACTGAATGCGCGCCGGCCCAAAGTGTTCCGTCTTGCCCTCGTCGGGCCAATAGCGAGCGCACTTCTCCTTGCCGCGCTCGTACTCCTTGGTGGTCATCACAATGACGCGCGTGTTCTCCTGCCAGACCATGTTCCAAAAGTCCGTAACGGTGTTCACCTGCTGGGTGAGCAGACAGCCCTGGGTGGCGATATATGTCTTGAACATTTCGCGCTCCCTTTCCCTCTCTCGCTCCGCCATGGACAGCGCTCCGCCGGAACCGTAGGGCGTCTCACCCGAGTGCTTCTTTAGCAGACCAGCTAGACAACCGGAGGCACCAGAGACGCCAGAAATGCCCGAGAGTCCCGAGAGGCTGGTGGGTGTCCCCGGGCCCGTGTGGCCATTGGCCAAGGAACCCGTGGAGGGCGAGGATGAGGCCGAGGATTCGGTGCGTTTGTGCTTGCTCAGCGAGTCCGATTTGCGGCTGCAGGTGGCACAGTTGCTGTACGGTAGCGTGGCGCTTTTCACGGCACACTGGACGCAGGTCTTGTTCAGCAGCTGGCAGTTGGGGCAGTTCCGCTGCGTCTGGGCCGCAGTGCAGGCCGGGCACGACGGCACCGAGCTGTTCAGGCTCTCCGACGAGCTGCTCATGTTGTACAGGTCGCCATCGGTGGGCAAACGGATGTAATTGGCATTGATGTACTCCGCCCCGGCCACGCCATGGTCCACATCCAGCAGCTTGACGCGCGTGTGATCGTCTGGCGAAGGAGAGGAGGCAATCAATTGTGACTCTCGTATGTGGGGCTTGGCTTCCCTCTAAGAAAATATTCCTATTGGAGGCTACAACTTACATGGCAAAATGTTGCGATAACGGTTCTTCAGGCGGTTCTCCGTCTTGTAGCCCTCGTTCCGCGAGAATGTGTCCCGACTGTCCTGCTGCAGTGACTCGAACTCCTCCCAGAAACCGCCCTGCAATCGCAAGGATAATGTGTCATTATAGATCAACCCTGCCCAGGTGGTAACCTGTGTTTGTGGACACTCACCTTGACCAGCTGCTCCACGCGAGCATTGATCCCGGCCGCCGTTATCCGGGTGGCATTGAAGGGCTGTCGCAGATGCACCACCGTGCCGCACGTCTCCACCATGGGATTACGCTTGTAGTGCTCAATTAGCTCCGACAGAGTTCCAAATGATTCGCCGCCTCCAACGTCGTACTTCTTATCCTGGAACCGAGAGGGTTATCGGTTAAAAATAGGTCTTTCTTTGGGAGATTTAAGGGGATTTACAAGGCCTAGAAAATTCTAGGGAATTTCCCCTTTTCTCAAGTAAATTTAAGTTAATATTTACAGGTTTTTTTACGGGGTAGGGGTACTTAGGGAGTTGGTATTACAATGCGGGACACGAGTGCATAGCAATGAATTCGATGGAGCGTCAAGAGATTAGCTAATAAAATCGAAAACGTGACTGCAATGTCAAATGCTAACAAAATGGGAAAAAGGCCAGCGGGACATGTAAATGGCATAATTGCAACCGCAAGCCGCAAGCCGCAAATAGACGCGCATAGCAAAATGAATAGTAAATAGTTAAAAGTAAGTTATAAATGGAAATATACAAATTAAAAAGCTAAAAAAAAAATGTACACAACATAAAGTTTTCTGGGAAAACCGATAGAGACTTGATAGGCACTGCTTGGGCCGAGCTTAGCTGGCTCCTTGTTGCAAGCAGTGGAAGCATTGGTGTGAACTTGGCATTACAGTTTATACTTTATTTTTTATGATAATTAAATTAAGCAATTATTAAAAATTAAAATTTGTAAAATTCTTTCAATTAAATTATCCAAAGTTCTATTTATATTTTTTTCTTCTTCTTTTTGAAGGAACAAATTCATAAATTTTTCTTCAGTTATCGAGGGCAGACTGTGCCGTTTTAGACACATTCAGCACAACTACACACACACACACACACACACACACACGTGTGACACTCGACTTCGGAGAGCCCAAGGTCAGACGATGAGGAACTTTATGGGCAGTGCGACGACTTTGTTGCTATACTGCCATCGATTTGCATTTGCATTATGCACTTTTCCAATAGTAAGGGGGGTTTTGTGTTACTGGACTTGGGGCTTACGCAGAAGCTATTATGGGTTTGAAACTCACCTGCCATCGGATCATGACATGCGTTACTTTGTCGTCCGTTCGAACGGAGAGAACGAAATCGCCGGGCTTGCTCTGAGATTCACGGACGAGAAACGAACCATTCTTGCCCCGCTCCAGGATCAATTTTTCCGCTTCCTTGCCGGAAAGATTGCCATGAAACCATCTGTAAAGGGAAAAATTGCAAAAATGGAGCAATTAGTATACATGTCAAGTAATTAAAGGAAACCCTACATATGTATATCTACCAACTAAACAGTTTTTACGGGACTCACTCGCTCACTGACTAACTGACTGAATGACTGACTGACTGGACTGAGTGCGACTACGTGCGAGCTCGAAATGCAATTACAAACTATACGAGAAGCGCGCAAAAGCGCAAAATACTAGCACCAATTCCGACAGCCACAATAACAAGAAATAACAACAACCAAATACAAATCGAATATAGGTACAGTGCACAGTCTATATAGTAGAAAACTAAACATTCTTAAACTAAAGGTGTAAGTGTACATTTTAAATTAATTACTCGGGCGCCAATGGTAAAACTATAAACTGCTTTGCTTTTTTTCATTTGACTAAATAATAAAGGTAAATATATTTTTCAGTTTTATTCGGTTATAAGTTTTCACTGTATCTAGCAAATACACAAGCCAAAGTTGGAAGAAAACAGTCAACAACAACAGCACGGCCACAGCAATAGCAATTGCTTTTTGCTTTTTGCCTTTTGGCTTTTGCTTTTCCAAATAGTATTAGCAATGCTGGTAGCAACAACACGCATACGCCGTGTGGAAAAGTGCAAGTCGAATCAAAGCCAGCCAGCTAGCTACTTGGGACTTGGGGCCGGGACTTATAAGTCGACCCGTCCGTATGTCCGTCCGTCCGTCCGTCGTCCGCTGACTCGACTTGACAGACTTGAGACTGGCGATTGCCATCGCCAATTGCATTTGCAATTGTGACGGTGATGTGACATAGAAAAACGGTAGCTGAAAATTAAGCTTACTAACTTAATACAGCATAAAAACCGCGAAAAAAACACATAACAAATTAAGCTCTGAGCAGCGATGAACTGCTTGAGAGAGCCTGAACAAGCAGTGCAAGTAGTGCTGGGGACATTATATCTTAGCTTAGTTTTATCAACAAGAGAATTATAATTTAATTAAACTCCAACACTAGTCTGAATCTAAAGATCAGATTACCATCAATCTCGATCTGAGGGTATTTCGCACTTCGATTTGCACACCCCTCAACGCTCGGCTTATTAGTTCATTGGTTTTGTTTTGCTTCGTTTTGCCTCCTACTTACTATTTTGCATAAATAACACTAACTTAAAAAACTCGCTTTGAATGCCATTATCGACCATGTGCTGTTTGCTGCTTAAGCTTCTTCTTCATCTCTTAGCCCGCTTTCGAGTTCGTCGCCACCACAAAAAAATAAAATAAAATAAAACAGAAGAGAATAGAATATACGAAAAATCCAAGCAAAATCTAGAAAACAATTGCCAACATTGAGTTGTCCTTAAGCCGGTTCCAATTCACTGCCTTTGGGGTCATAGATATCATAAAATATGTCATCGAGAGCGAGCAAATTTGGGTGTTGGGCAGCTTTGGCAGGTGACTCGATCTCGGACTCATGTTTTATGTATGCTGTATCGGTTCCCCCGGATATCCCCCTCTACACGGAAAACAAAAAGCTAATGCTAACGGTTAGAAGTTTCTACGATCGCACAGTATCGTTACAGATATAATGATCCTGTCTTGGGTTTATTTAAACTATTCATTATTTAAATAATTAATAATTATGATATCAAGATAGTTTGTTTTTTGTGCATATTGATTGGTTATGCCTTTGCCAAGTCAATATATCTTCCGCGTGCGATTGTGTGTGCGGCTAACTTGGCTATTAATAGAAATTCATGTAGAAACAATTAACATTACATTAGAGTGTCGTGCATTTCAATGCTGTCTATGTCTCTGTCTCTGTCTCTGTCTTCCTTTCGCTCGCGCTCCCTCTCTGGGACGGCCTGTTACAGATTCAAGGTGGCCCCAACCCGATCGCTTGGTAGTGATAAGAATGTGTTTTATAGGTTTATTTTTAGCGAAAACGGAAGTTGGAAATCTATTACGAGCCGGTATCTGCTGGCACGTAGGCAGGACACACCACTGCTTGTGTAAATGTCACGTCGCAAACTGCTTGCCAGAGGCAACTGTACCACACAGTTCAAAGTTTGTCTACAAAAACGGTGAAATTATTTTAAACAGTTAATTTTAAATATTTATTTTTAAGTGTGGATGAAAAAAAAAACATTCAACATAGACAGCAATTTCCGTTTGAAGCGATCATGGCCAAGATTTAAGAACTGCGCATTCTTTGCGATGATTCAACAACACTCGACTGTGTGGAAAGGTTCTCGATATTTGCACAAGACAATTCACAGTTTTCGGACCACATCTATTAGCACATTTCGCCTTTATCTGGCAGATATCGCTTCGAAATTCGGGTTCGGGTCGAATCGAGTTGAACTTGGCAATTATCATCGCCGCGTATCGGATCGTATTGGATCCGATTGCATCGATATATCATCATATCCTTAGTGGAAGACACTCAACCCAACTGTGTCTCCACCCATATTTCGGTGTTGATATTTAATTTTAGCACTGTGACGATAGCACGCACTCACCAATTACTTTTACGGCCCCAAAACCCCACCTACCACCTCACTTTTTTTCCCCTTTCCCACTGATTTAAATCGGGCCGACTGCACTGGCTGGTTAATGTAAGTTAATCGCGGGCGAGGCAACAAAAATATCGACTGAAGCAGGCAGGCAGTGAAAATTTCACAACTTTTTGCATCATTTACAGTTACACTTACGTACAGTGCCTGCTGTTTGTTATATTTGCATACGAAGGAAGCTGCACGCCATTCATGAAAGCGCCGCCTAAGGTCAACAAACAGATTTACATGCCGAGCGTCGAGCATGTGCAACTTTTTTTTTGTACACAATTCTGATTCGGAATATATATATATATATATATATGTATATATATATGGTTTTAATCGTTTCGTTTGTCACAGGTTTATTTTGTATTTTTTTGTGTGCCATCGCACCTGGGAAAGGCGGCAGCGAAACGGGTCGGCACTGAGGCCTGGGTTGCCTTCATTTAACTAACTTTTCCAAAACGAAAAGACAGCGAATAGGCCCATACCCTAACCGCCCACGCACAAGCAGTGCCTGAAGGAAGTACAGTCTGATTTCGTGTCAAAAGATCAAGCAGTAACTAAACAGTTGACAAGGTTAAAGTTGAAACCTAACAAATAGAATTCAAAATGGAAATCTTGTACAGTAATGTCAGTGAAAACTTTCCGGTAAGTTTTTCCCCCTTTACTAATTTTCCATCAATTACTAATGGGGCCTTTCCGCGGAGAGCATCTTGAAGTCGGCGAGTTGCATGAATTTGCACAAATTAAAGCGTATTTATTTGATCAGCGGCAGTAAAAAAAAAACAAAAAACAAAAGAAAGAATATTAATAATAACAACAAACACGGTGCACACACAAGTTGATGCCGTTGTGCAATGGAAAAAACGGAAATATGCAAAACAGAAGGCACCATTACTTGAAATGTGATTTCATAAATTGTTTATCAGCCGAAATGGGGGAATGGGGGAATGGGAAAGGAAAACAAAGCCAGAGAGAGATCAATACGAACGAAACAGCATCTCGGGGGAGAGCTTCCCCATTGTTGACCTAGTGAAGTGACAAGTGACGAACGCGTGACTTGCCTTTAGCACCGGAAATTGAAGATTGAAGATCGCGTAGAACGAAGCTATTGCCAAATCATTCCAACATCATTTGATACGTTAATTGTTAAATTTGAAACTAAACTGTAGATGAGACAAACCTATTCCTATTCCCATTTAAATGTATCAATTCCGATTAACATCGAAAACCGGACATAATTCCAATTCAAGCTCAACTAAAAGCCAAAGATAATTTATTGAGGCAGACGCAGAGACTGGCAGAGACTCATTTGTAGATTCTTGGGAAGTGGAGGATTCCAAGACTGGGACAGCCCACGCAAAACAAACAAATAAACACACAAGCCATGGAGATAATGCCCAAAGATCGGGGAGATTGGCTGGGAGTCGGAGAATGTGGACAGCTCAGACATGGGTAAACATTCGGTAGAAAAGTTAACTGGCAGATAATATTTTCAGTGCAGTGAATGTTCCCTGGAATGCCCTCAGTACCAGTGCGTAGTTCCCGAAATTGTTAACCCCAAACAACTCAATCTGCTCGCCAGCTCTAAATGTAAAAATCAATAGGGATTTCGACTTTGACAATGGGTTAATTGAGTGAGTGAGTGAGTGGGTGATTTTATACGTAAATATGCCATATATGAGGCCCATTCTAAAGCCGATATATTCATTCATATTAGAACGTCAATTTACGACTTTTTTCCTGCGCACGATTGCCTCTTTTTTCTGCTGCTGTTGTTGTTGTTGTTTTCCCTGTCGAATGCTTTGCGTAAATATTTACTCATTTTGCGTGGCAATTTTGAACACATGACAATTTCAGTTGTGTGTGCGCTGTTTTTACCGATGTTGTTATTTTTTTTTTTTTGTCAGCCGTGATTGCCTCCCTTATTAGGGTTAATGCTAATGGGCAGCAGCAGCAGCAGCAGCAGATTGGGTCCAGACTTTTCTCTACCGCTCTCGTTAGTGACCGGAACTTGGTCTCAGTTCAGGCTTTTGTTAGATATTTTATGTGACTAAAAAAAATATTTTTAAAATATTCCGAAAAAGCAGTTGGTTTTTAAGGTACTCTCCAGGGTATCAACTCGTTCGCATTCCTAATCGTATTAATAATTCGCACTTTGATAACAATTAACGTTTCATTTCGCACGCGCCCCAAATCAGTTAATCGCTGAGGTTTTTTTGTTTCCTAGCTCTGATTTAATTATAATTTTTATGAACTTTGCATTGTAATTATAATTATAATTATAATTATAATTATAATTTGTATGAGCTTTGCCACACGTTCGATCTTTGTTAAACCCTTCAACATTGACTTCAAGATTTTGCTGGAGATCCTCCTAAGGAAACCTCTCCATTTAGACTTACGTGTAGCCATGGAGCTGGACGCGCATGGTGGCCAGGAGGGCCAGGGTGCTGGTGGAGCAGCTGGCTCCGCCAAAGGCCGCTGGAAACTGCGGCGGCGTAGCTGTCCACGAGGTGGGCGTGGCCGGATAGGAGGTGTAATGGCTCAGCTGATGCAGCGATTCGGTGGACGTCGAAGCGGAAGCTGAGGATGTGGACTCGGTGGTGGTGGAGGGCTGGGCGGAAAGCGGACGGCGTCGATTGAGGCGATTGTTGTGCAAGGGATTGTGGCTTTTGCTGGCCGCTCCTCGGATTATCTGGGCCAGCTCGTCGTGGGTCATGCAAGACGTTGAAGGAGGCGAGGACGAAGCAACAGCAGTGGCGGCGGGCTGTTGGGAACCGCTGGTTTGCTCCGCTGGCGCTGGTGTGCTTCTGGCCTTCGACTTTTGGCTCTTGACCTTGACCTTGCACCTATCCCGCTCCCGTTCTCGCTCCTTGCCGGAGCCATAGTGGGCCTGGATGGCCCTCTCGTACTCAAAGTTTCGCTGCTTGTTGTACGCATTGTTGTTGACACTATTACTATTGTTGTTGTTGTTATTATTATTAATATTACAGTTGTTGTTATTGTAGACTTGTTTCTCTTGCAGCTTGTGGTTGACCACGCTGGACAGCTTTTCCAGACATTTGTTAAACAACATTTTATTTCGTTTTCACACTCCAAAGAAAAGTACAAAAAAAAAAAAAAAAAAAAGAACCGCGTCAAGTGGTAATATTCCACTGCGGAAAAATGCGTCTTTCTAGATGATATATACTCGGGTATTGCTATTACTTTTTATGTAACAACTTGCCCACACACAACACTACACACGCACACACTGAAAACAAGAATTCTTGTTTTTCGCCGCTGTTTGTTTTGTTTTCTATTTGCTATTTTATTGATCGCAACTAAGCCTCGCGATTAAGGTGGATAATGTCTATAGAGTTTCTCAAATAGAGTCTTGTTTACCCCGTTTTTTGTATTTTGTATTTTGTATTCTTTGAATTTGTTTATTATTGCACAATTTTCTTGAGAGCCAACAGTAGCTTCTTCTCGTAGGACTTGACTTTGGGGGCGATCGTGGCGATGGTGTTGCTGTCACTGGTGACCTTTGGTGCCGGTGGCTGCTCGTTGAGACGCGTTTGTGCCGCCATTAAGTGCTCCAGGACGAATGTGGCCGAAGGCATTATTGTATTTGTGTTTAAACTTGGCTTTAACTTATTTGCCTTTTCGAAATTTTCGCAAATTTACGTTACGACAAACTGCTTGAACGGCGCTGCTTGCAGGCGGTGCTAAGCCGAGCTGCCCTGCTTGTGTGCTAACCCGTTGGACCGCAACTCGAGAATGAAGCGACAGCTGCCGCGTCTGAAGCTTTTTGCTCGGATTCTTGACACCGTCTTCCCGCTCTCTTTTACTCTCTCTCTCTGGCTCTCAGTCTCGGCTCGGCTCTCTGTGCTGTGGCTGCTGCTGCTTGGTGTTCTAAGCGCTGGGGTATGAATGAATCTTGTCTGGCTGTGGGCTGCGCTTTTTGTTTTTAAATACCAGCCCGGCATTCTGTTTAACTTAACCCTTCTTCCTGCTACAAAATCTCTGGGGGTTTTGCTTATGAATTTAACAAAAACAATGACGTTTGCAAGACATTGATTGACGACGGCAGTGGGCGTGTGTGTGCGCACTGCTTAGCTCCTGTCGAGACTTGTTCGCTTATCAGCACTGCTTTCACGGAGATGCATCCTAGCAGGGCACTGCTTAACAGGTTTTTCGTCCCTCCTTGGGCGCCATTAAGTAGAAAGTGATGTTCACTCAATTTCTAATTCCAGCTCCTTTCCCTCTCACTCACACACTTTTACTTTTAAGGCGACACAACACACACACACACTTTGAATAAAGTGAATCCACCCTCTCTAGGCTTTTGAGTGATGACTGTACTCCTGGATGAATCACTGTTTTTTCATCGCAATCAGAATCCGAATCATATACATTTCGAAAAACAAACACACAGAAAATGAATTCCAATCCGAAAATGGTCATTTCGTGATATGAGTGTGTGTTGCTGGCTTGTAAGAAAAAAAAAAAAAAAAACACATTTATATACAAAATCGAGAAGCAAAAAGCGCTTTAAGCGCCGTCCGTTGCCTGCTGCCACCGGAAATGAAACTGAAACCGAGCACAGCAACAAATGTGGGGGCCATTCTAGGCAAGGAGCCGGGCGGCACTGCGGTGACCAGGGGCTACTACCAGCAGATCCAATCCAAAGCTCTCTTACAGCGCAGCCGCAGACGTCAGAGGAGCGCGAACGTGTTCAGCATATTTTTGGGCCATCTGAATGGGCCGACGTGCGCCCGCCAGCTAGCTAGCTAGCCAACTGCGATCTTAGCAACACGACGCGATACCTCCGATACCCCTGGTA
The DNA here is from genome assembly GCA_018905715.1 of Drosophila lini. Classification (NCBI taxonomy): domain Eukaryota; kingdom Metazoa; phylum Arthropoda; class Insecta; order Diptera; family Drosophilidae; genus Drosophila; species Drosophila lini. The sequence continues at coordinate 8,037 of JAEIIL010026044.1, read as the reverse complement.
CTCCCCTCCGCAAAAACAGTTTATGTTCTTTCCTAAATTTCGTCATTGGTTTTTCGTTGGAATCCCAACAGAACCCGAAACTGTAATTCAAATTGAAAATGTGATAAACAAAAGTGAAACTGCTGAAAGCATAAATCAGATGTGCGGGAAAAACCCGCATTTAGATTTGCATGCATCAATGCAAACAGGATGGTGACCAGACCCCCAGATCCGATGGTAAACCACACACGCGGGCGGGGCAAGAATATGAGAGATACTACTACACTGCACTAGCACTTAGCAAATACTCATATATTTCATTAATTAAGCTTACTTTGACACATTTTTGTGCCTTTTTTTTGAAAAGTTGGCCGTTTAGCACAGAATACCCTTTATTAGAATCAAATCCCTTGTAATAACCCGTTTAGAAATCAGTGTGCCTGCCCAACCCAGAAATATAGTCCCCCGCCCCGTCCCCATTCAAATCCAAGCTCTACTACGACCTTGGCCATCCCGAAATCGGGGCTGGAGTCCGCATTTGGGCACAGCCTAAAATCGGGGAGAGCTTGGAGGGAGGAGAAATAATAAACATAATTTATTGTTCATAATTTCTTGGTTCGCATTTAATATGCCGCGCACACACACACGCCACAAAAACACAAAAAAACTATGAGTCGAACATTAATTGTTTGCCATTCCGAATTCGGCTCTGGGATTTGCGTTCCCAAGGGGAACCAATGGAGGCTCAAGTGGAAGCCCAAGCCCGAAGCGTGCCAATCCCCAAAAATGGGTTAGCCAGCTAACCGATCGATAAGACGGCAAGGATTGATCTATGGACGTGTTCAGTCGAATATCGAACACCAAAAGAGTGCTTTGTTTTTTGTATAATTGCAACTTGGCTGGTTTATGGGCCATCATCTTTGATGTGTTTGTTTTTATTAGTTTACAAATTATACTCCTACATACTTAATTTTAAATCTTAAGAAATCCAATGGTTTGCCAAAGTTTTTAAAATTTTAACGATGTAACCCCTTATAAAACCATTTTTTTAGAATACAAGGGTATAGTAATACCTCGACTTGCCGACAAGTCATGAAATATATTTGATTTACTAAAGACATAAATTATGATTTATACCACACATTTTCCGAATCTTTCAGAGAGAGGCAATGCTTACGAATGAATCCCAGCAAAGGGTAATCAATGTTGGCTACTTATTTATTATTATTACACCAACTAGTTTCTATTATGGGCTAGAAGTAGGTGTGGCGCTTTCTGTTCCCCATTTACTTTAAGGGTTACACATCTGCCTAGGGTTGGGCCTGGAGACCAGCCCGGTTTCAGTGACATTCAGAGGGTGGGATTTCGCTACGATTTACGATAGGGTTCCGCATTTCCCATGCTCCAAATAGCTGAAATTATCCGGACAAGATTTACGATCATCGTTATTGTTTTCTATAGATAGATATAGTTTTTAAGCGCCGACTACGTGAGTTAGCCCTTGTAACCAGGTGAGGTTTCCGACTGGCTTCGGTTCGAGGAAAACAGAAGGGGGATTTACTCCCGGAAAAGTTTTCCCTTTTTAGAGAATCTCCCTTTAGTCCGGTTCGTTGGCTTTCAACTTTTTCGGTTCTCGGTTTTCGATCACATCCCTCCCATTTATTGTCTCACATGAGACCCTGCCTACTCCTCCTCCTCCTCCTGGTCGTCGTCGTCTTCTTTGTGGCTCTTTGTTTTTGGCGAGGTTTTGTCGGCGAGGGATTTACCTGAATAAATAATCGCTGGATGGACGCATTTGCGGTTCGTGCCGAGAGCTTTAAATTGTCGTGTGCGCTGGGCAGTTTAGGATGCCACCGAATTAATGATCGGGGGCATCTCTCGATTTGCGCACATTTTTACGTGCGTTTCAAATTTAATTTGGTTCATGGAAGTGCTCGTACGGCAAAGGGAAAGAACCCTCAAAGCCATTAGTCTCAGTTTCAGAGTTTATATAAATATGTAACAAGTGGAATTTAATTGGATTCTCTTATATTTAAACTTTCGTTTCCCTAAATAAAATCATAGTTTGTTCACTCGGAAGTACAGTTTAACTGGGCTGCCTTTCGATCGAGTTATGCAATTAATATTCAATTAGTTTGTCAACAATTAAAGTGCCCGTCATGATCTACAAATCAATCTACAGGCTTATATAACAAACCCTAGGAGTACAGTTGTGCATTATTAAACCCCGTCTTCTCTACTTTACAGATAAACGTACTAAACAAGCCCCTGGTTTGGATGCACTTGTTGTTCGGTCGGATGACAGTGGGTGTTAAAATGGGGTTAGAAGAGGGGCGGAAGGGAGACGGAGGTGAAGGTAAAGTACCTGCAGATGAGTACAATTGAATTTTATTTGCATTATGCACAGGGCGAAACAAGTATGCAGAACGAGATGAATTTGTTACGGAAATTAAGCTAGCTTTATGGTTACGAATCTTTGGTAAATAAATGTAAATACCCAGAAAATAAAGTTATATAATGCCTTTTCGGTTATACACTTTTATATTGATATAAAATATATATTATTCCTTAATTTCAGGGAGTTTCTAACAAGAATCTACCGATTTCCATGCGATTTCCCACCGTGTATATGTACGATTCTAGACATTTATTGCTGCTGACGCTGTTACTGGCGATGCCTTAGATACAGATACAGGGTACAGATCCACATACAGATACCGCTACAGATACATCCATATGGCTGTGGCTTTAGCTATAGAGAGGCTACGTGCATGGCATAATTTATCAAGCATTTTGTAGGCTTGTCTTAATGGCGAAAATTGAAAGCATTTAGCATTTCAGGCACTTGAGAGTCTGATAGATGGATGATTGGATGGGTGGATGGGTGGATGAGGAGGAGGAGGAGGAGGAGCTGTAATATCCATTATCCCAGCGCAAACAGTTTGAGTACTTAATTGACGATTCTCCGATTTGTTTTCAGTGGAAGAAAGTGCGCGAAACTAAAGCAATTAACAATTATCGTCTTTAATTGCAACGATTAAAAGTGCGACAGGTAAATTATATATATTTATATGTAAGCTAAGGTAAGCAAACAAAAACAATGAGTGATTTGCAATTCGGTAGTCAGCATTCGGAATGCCCTCCGCTCGCAATTCTGACACTATCAAAGGTCAAGATCGATGGAAATGGAAGTGGAAATGTGCATCGCACTTAACGCGAGGATAGAATGGTGAAATGTCGCGGGGAAAATTGGGTTTTCCAGAAGGTCGGAGAATGTCGAGAGTGGATATGCTCTGGAAGGCCAGCCAGCATCTTTCACATTCCTCAAGAGGTCTGGGGAGTTTTTATTGATTATATTAAAGTGGTAATCCCTTTTAGATATTTAGTAAGTTAATGACTAATAAATAATATAATTTCCTTGTTTCTCAAGAGAAACGATTTATAAATAAACTGCTACTCATATTGATTGCCTAAATCCTTTCACAATAAACCCACTTTTTGTGAGACTGACGCTCTTAACCCCTAATTTAATCAGCCCCTGCGAACTGAAATATATATAAATACGATCCCAACCCTTGTTTGACGTCATCGCAAATCAAATGATGATTTCTGGGTCTGCCAGATCGATTATAACGCACCACCTTCGGTTGGGTGGGCTAAAAATAAACAGAGCTCGACTTGAGGGGTTTTAAAAATAAAACCAAACCAGAAAAAAAAATTAAAATAAAAACAAAAGGGGACAACGTCACGAGCTCCAGTCAAGGATAAGTGGCTAACGTCAGTTGGTCGTCGTCGATCGACGACTTAGCACAGTTAAAAGGTCCCAAATGGCCACACAGAGAAAAAATATTTATTATCAAATTAATTTGTGCTCATTTTAGGCTCAGATGCTACTGATTTAATCTCAATAAGAATGACTTTTGACTCTATTTCCAATTTAAGTTTATTAAATGTATTGATCTATTAATAATTAATGTATTTATTAATTATTTATAATTTAGGTTTATTAATTCATTAATGCAAATCAAATTGAAAGCTGAAATTCTCGAAGAAAGCAATAATAATGTGATCAAAGTTGGATTCCCTTTCTCTCTGTGCAGCTGGATGATATCCCTAATTAAGTGGGGCTTGGCAAGCAGGCTACATATGAATATTTATATATATATATAAACAAGGGGTAGCTGACCCGATAGGATGCGGAAAATGCACGGGAAAACAACAACAAGGTGAAGCCGAAAGAAGACAAAAATAAAGAAAGAAAGATGAAAGACTTAAAGACAGACCGTAAAATATTTGATGGGTCGGGTAGACAGCGGACACAAAAAGCAAACAAAAAGAGTGAAAAATTATTAATAAGCAAGCAAAGAAATACAATAAATAACGAATATTTTGCGCGTGTGGGTTGTAAAAGCCAATATAACAATAACAACAAAGAGACGCGGGCAGACAATAACAATGCACACGGCTTGTATGGTCACAGCTTTGTGGGTGTACAACAGGTGTGTGTGTCGTGTGTGTGTTTGTGTGCGAGTGTGCGTTCGATTTAAGTGGAATTAGAAATTATTCACCCACAAATTTCATCTCGAATTGAAAACAATAATAATAAGCCCCAATACAAAGCTTGTGAGAACTCAAAGAAGTCGAGAAAGAAAAAGAGATTAGAATCGTGAAAATGAAAAGGTCTATTGATCAAAAAATAAATAGAAATCAATTTGAGATATTTGTAAAAGAAGAAACTAGTTCGTTGAAAAGGTATCTATAAATATAATATATCTTCAATGTAGAATATCCTGTTGAGATACCTTATTGTTTGTATTTTATAATAAAGTTCCTTCTTGAGTTGTTCTTAGTAAGTTTTTAATAGGATAAAAAATCTGCATACAGAGTTTAATTTAAATATTTATCTTTAATTTTATATAAAAACCCAAAACATAAAATATCTATAACTCAGCCAAAAATGCATTAAATTCAATTCGGTTCGCTGTTCTGCGTTAGTTTTTAGAAGGTTTAAAAATCTGCATACTGAATTTCATTTATTTTTCAAGTCAATTTATTTTTATTTAATTTTGTTTTTAATTACTAAAAAATGTTTTTTTTCCGAACATGGCTTAAAAGATTCGCCTGTTGATGCTGATCAAGAATATATATGATTTATAGGGTCGGAAATGACTTCTCCACTGCGTTTCAAGCTTTTGATTGAAGTTACAATAGCCTGCAAGGGAGTGCTTAATGGAAGGCTCTTCGACTACATAATCTTTATGAAAAGTAAGTTGTTTATCATTAAATTTTATATCTTTAACATATATTGTTAAATATTCTATTTGTTACATATAAACTTTTGGCAAAGGCTTCCTAAAAACCATCATGCTCTTGAGATAGGGTATTCAATCCTACACTCAAGGACAGGAAAACAAGGGAATGCGCAACAACGAAATCTCTAACAGCAGTGCAGCGCTGCTAACAGCGGCGTTAACAGCGCTCGGCGACACTAACAGCACGCATCAGCAGACAGCGCGTCGTCTCTGCAATCGCACACATACACGAGCACAAACGCAGGCACACGTACACGCTCCGAGCGACCATGTGCGTGTGAGTGCCCGAGGTGGTGTGTCTTTTCATAAACAAAACAACATACATAATTTCCAAATGTTTATTAACAAATCTGGGAACCCGTCGTCCCCCTGTTGTCAACGTTGAAAGCGCAAAGAAGAAACACAGCTGTTTTCCGGAGAACACAAAGGGAGGGTGCGGGCAAAAGGGATGCGAAATGTGGCCCTGCCCCAATTTCGCCGCAGTCGTCGATAACAATTGGGGGAAAGCCCGATAAGCTAAGCGCCCGACTGGAATGGATGTTTAGACTGGGGATCGCTTCTGTAAACACGGTACACTTCCCACGAAATGCGCACTAAAGTAAATAAATAAGATTTATCCTTGGGACGAGACAAGGCAGACCGATGGCGAGAGCTAATGTAGGTCATGGAATTCCAAGGGAACAGGTAGTGTTAACTTCAGCCCTTGGTGATGACCTAATTTTTTGCAGGGGTCTCTCAACTCCAGCTCCTCAATGATGTCACATTTTTGTGGGATTTCCATTACCATTCCAGCCATTCCCAACGGGCTGGCATGGAATTCGGAAAGAAATACGCGAAACCACCATAGGGGGTGATCACGGGTTAAACAAAGTTAACGGAGCCCATCCTAATATTAACAGATCGCTCTGGCATTATAATAAATCCCATTCTAAAGATAACAGATCCCGTCTAGAAGTCCATGATAAAGCTCATATGACATACATTTTTTGTAGAAGCATAAATCATTTTCGGATGTGAAAGGGTAAGATCAGCTGGAAATACCTTCCAGAAAGGTTGGCCAAGCTGAGAATATTGCAATTTTAAATCTATTAAATTTCTATTGTAGCTATAACTATGATTTTCTATATGTTTTTAATATCCAAATGAAAGAAGATTCGTAGGCATATTTCAAATATAAATATATCTAAAACTATAACAGAACTTTACAAAATTTTAAGATAATAACAAGATAACAGAAAATTCATTTACTTTGAGAGGGTTCCCTGGTAATATTCCGAAAACAATCTTTTAAGAGCCCTATAAAATTGATCAATAAGTACGAAATATGTTTGAATATTTTAACCTATTGAACAATTTTAGGTCTCCTAAAAGATCGTTTTCAGATACATTTGTTCTAAATTTGTTCTATAATGCCACCATAAAGGGGTTTCAAAGTCTACTCTATCAGTCTGAACATCTAAAAGGAATACAAGACATCCACCGTGGACCATACGTGGACCTGGTGTCCCGGACTCACCTTTCCGTGGTGGGCTCGGCACAGATCAGCGGCTGTTTCAGCTCGATGGCCTGGCCGTTCTTCTCCTTCAGCTCGCCATTCTCCATGTAGTATTGTACCAGTTCCGGCAGTGTGGCAAACTTTTCACCTGCAATTTTTGGGACGGATTAGCCGGAAAAAGATCCAGGAAAGGGGATGCACAAGCGCCTTACCGCCGTAGAGATCAAAGAAGTCGCCATTGTTTTGGATTTTGATGTGGGTCACCTCGTTGCCGCGGCGCACGGAGAGCGTGAAGGCGCCCGGATTCGAGGAGGAGAGGCGGGCGAGGAAGGAGCCGTCGAATCCCTGCTCCTGCAGCAGTTTCTCAGCTTCGATGCCAGATATCGTTGGGTGGAACCATCTGCGGGATGTGTAGATCTATTAGTTGCGAGAGCAGTAGTTCCCTTACTGGTTTCCCGGTAGGCGGCGCACACACTATCATCTCAGCGCCACCGCCCCCGCCCCAGCAACAGCTGTAGGTGTAGCAGCGACAGCAACAGCGGCGGTTTCGGTTACAGTTACAATATTCTCCAGCCGCTGATGCCGTTGCCATTGCCGTTGCCGTTGCATCCACTCTTTCGCTCACGTTCGGCACTTTATTGCACTTTTTATCTCAACAGTTTTTTGTTTCTGTTTTTCTTTTTTCCGCTCTGCCATTGCTTTTGTATCTACTTATACATATGTAAATAGCCCAGTTGGGAGCGTGAGCGTGTGTCAGTGTATGTGTTGGGTGGAGGTTGGCCGAGGGAGGCGGGGGGGAACGTGTGTACATATGTGCCACACATACGCACGCACTCCCTGCTGCTGTCGCGCGTGTGTACGTGTGTTTGTGTGTGTGCGGGTACATTGTCAAATTTCCTACTGGATTTACCTTCGCGATGACATTTTCTTATTGAATGCACACTTAAAAAATAAATAATGATTACACTTAACGGAAAAAAATGAAACTTATGTGTAGATGCTTTGTGAAACACACAATTTTCTTTTGTTAATTAAATCAGTGTTGCCAGATACTCTGAATTTCAAAATGTAAGTTGTTGTTGTCGTCCGCCCGTTTTACCTTTTCCTTTTGTTCGAACTAGGGTATTCTTTCGTGAAATTCGTTTGCCCAAATATCGAAATCGCGATATCTTTTGACATTTTTTGATATGATTTCCTTGGTCACTCTGAATTTCAAAATGTAAGTTTGTTAACATAGAAATTCTCTCGATC
>JAEIIL010026037.1:0-13174 GCA_018905715.1 Drosophila lini | reverse complement strand
GTATGCGGGGATGTGCCCGGTGACATGTGCTTTATATATAATTTAGAGTTGCAGGTCCGATCCGATGTGATCCGCTGTGATCCGCTGGGTCCGTGCCTACATTCGTGCGCTGGCGACGTGCCAATAAACGCGGCTCTTTCGCTGGAATCGCGTTTCTTGGGACATTGGGGACTCATTTCCGCAATCAAGCTGCCGCTGCTCCTTCACTGGCATCCTAGTTTTATGTCCAGCCATTATCAATGGGATCACAAATATCGAAAGCATTTAAACAGGTGCAAAATCAGTAGCCGCCGTCGATACCCGATATCTTTTATATCGAAGTTTGGGATGCCAAAAGCGTCGCAGCTTCGTTGTTGCAACAGATATTGCTGCTGCGGCTGCTGCTACCGATGTCGCTGATGTTGCTGATGTTGCGATGTGGCGATGCTGCCACTGCCACTGTTGTTGTTTCGATTTAGCCCCGTGAAATGCGTGCAACGCGAATCGAGAAGACATCGAAACAATGAGAAGCTGCTACCGGTGCTCCTCACTTACAAGGCAATTAAATGCCAGGCATAACAATCTTTTGGGGTAACCTAACCCTTGAGAATCGCTCGCTTTCCAATGGTCCGGAGGGGGGTTTAGCGATGGGTGCGTGACACGATTTAGAGGGAATTTCGGAACTTAATTTAGAGAGAATACTTAATATCTTCGATTTAATTTAAGTTATGAGAAGGGGACTTCTTTTTGAAATTTTAAAAATATTAAAATAAATGTGTATAAATTTGTATATAAAATAATTAAAAACGTTTCCTAGTTCCGATTTTACTACATTTAAAAAAAATATATATTAATACTAATTATTACCAAATAATAAAATACAAATAAAAATTATGAAGGCTGCCTTCCAAAGACCTTTAAGATTGGATGACAATAAACTTCCTTATATCCACTACTCCCTCGTGATCCAGTGGCCACCTCTAGTGCCCAGTTTCTCCAGTTGGTCTGACCCACCTTCCTCCTTCTTCCACCTTCCTCCACCATCATCATCATCCCCTCCTCCTTGCCCCTCTGCAACTCCTTCGCCTTGGGGGCCTTATCAAATGCGGTCTATCGGTTTCACATTGCCATTTGACAAACACAATTAAAAACGATTTAAGAAAGTAAAACGTTTAGCGAGTGTGAATGGGAACACAGTCGGACTTAAAATTTAGTTTTATTTTTTGTTGTTGTTGCTGGTGTGGTGTCCCCTACCGTTTGCTGCCCCTTGACAATGTTAATTAGCCCACGGTAGGCGCCAGTCTACAGAAGACTGTCTACAGAAGACAGTAGCGAAACATTTTGTTGTCGTCGCTTTTGTACAATTAAAACGTGATCAGGCCCTGGACAGGCAGCTACAAATTTGTCGAACACGCAAAATGGTCTTCCAGGCCCTGTAAATGCGTGCCCTCCTCCACTGCCGCCCTCTCACCCTACTCCTGCCTCGTAGACCAAATAGTATTGCATTTAATTTTGGTGTCGGTGGTGACTTTGGTTTCGGTTTCGATTCCGATTCGATTCCCAGACATGGCCCTAAAAAAGAAAACTAGTTTTGCATACATAAACACGGCCCTGTCTGCACTACTTCCCTTCGGGATCGCGGGGAATAGCCTCCGTGTGGACATAGGCTGGACTCCCATTCCAGAGCAGCTCTACTGAAAAGTGAACCAAAAAGCAGACGGGGACGACGACAAATCCGAGACGAGTGGCGTCAGTGCAAGCCATGTTTATGAATTGTTAAACGCCGCTGCATTACCCGCAAGGAAAGTCAGTGACAGGGGCAATATAATGCCAGGGTTGTGGCTTTATATCTCTCTAGGGGAACTAGAATTGTAAGAAATATATAAAAGAATTTAAAAAAATATTTAAGGATTATTTTAGGTGCTAGTGTGAAAGGACTACGGCTTCTGGAAAATAAGAATTTATTCCTCTGCAATAAACAAGTGTTTGACTTTCGGTTTATTTAAAAAACACATATTTTGAAACATTTAACAATTCTATTTAATATTTAATCTTTATTACATTTTTAAATTAATTAAAATAAAGAAATAAATTTTATTGAATATTTTAAAGTTCTTTTCTCATATTGTTTCATATGTTCATATATTTCATATATTTTTGTATTAACTTTATATTTTTCAGCCATCCCTGGCATCTGCACACTTGCCAGCCAGACATTTGCCTGTCCATATTCTTTATTAGCTTTTTATTGCCACCAATATTTGTTAGGGCCCAGAGACACAAAGGGCGGGAGTGAGAGCGTCTCTCAGCAGCTAGTGCCCAGAGGAGCTAATGTGGCCTGGCCAGCGCTCGACCAAATGTCACCACATCCGGCCCGGGCAGCGAACTGAATTAGTATTCTAAGTCAACAGCAGGTGAGTTACTGATGTCTTGGCCCTGGTCTATGATGGGTTAAAAAAATGAAGAAAAGAAGCGGACAAAAGTGCCAGCAGTTGGCCAACAAATGCTGCACTTGCCCGGGGCCAATAGCCAAGTCTCCGACTCCGACTCCCTGCTTTGATTTCGTATGCATGTGTGCCTTATCATTAATATTTCTTCTGGCCGCACTCGGGCCATTCATATACGCGTACCTCAATAAATTTATGGCCATTGACAATCAGTTAAGACAATCGGATATCTAGGGTAATAATTTCTAATTGTGCGAAGGGAGGGGCCCCAGTCCTACCTACAGCTGTTGAATGACAACCAAACGAGCAACCCTTTGGAGGATGCATCTCCGGGTTTTTGTGCTGGAAGGAAGTCTTGAGCTGGGGCTTCCGCTCCGGTGACAAATTGTAGCACACATGTTAGAGCAGTCTCGTCCAAGGGAGAAGACTAATGGGCAAGGGACTTCCCAGAAATCTTGGGGAAATAACACGGAAATGAATATAAAATCGATCAATGACAAAGCCAGCTATCTTTGGGTTATTTGGATACAAGAAGGATTGCCTAAAGGCCGCAAAATAAATTTTTAAAAATATATAAACTATTTAGTTACTAAGTAAGTTACCCTTAAGGACCATAGAATATCTTTTAATTTAAATTCTTGTATCCAAAAGTTCTTCAGTTGTTCACAAGGCCATCCGAGTACTTAATTTGTTCTTTTGTCTTTATTATGCGTGTGCTTGATTAATTTGCCGCCCCGTCAAGACTTGGAAAATTATTCCAGCCTTGACAGCAAATCTGCTGAAAATTGTATTGAAAAACATGAAAATTAACCCAGAAAAGTTTCGCTGCGCTCAACAATAAGACAAAAGAATACGTCGCTGGGTCTCTCTGGGCAGTGGTTTTTCATACGCCGATATGCGGAGCTTGTCACTCTGACAGTCGTCGCCGGGCGACAGTCATGCTCATGTGCTTAAGTTCAATGATTCGAACGGTGCAAGAAATAATGAAAGACAATGCCAGAAGTGTGCCAGCGAGGAGGGGGCAGCTATGTTTATGATGCAACCTGTATCTGCAAGGTTTTTCCTATGCATTTATTAGGCCCAGGGAAGGTCACCGCCGCCGCCGGCAGCGACATTAAGTCAGGCAGCCAATTTCACCCACTAAACTCAGGCACACGACCAGGCGGCCGAAACTTGACAATCTTTGACAATTGCCAGCACACAGAGAGGTATAGATATGTGTGTATATCTCCGATCTTGAGCTTCCCCCGTGTCTGGGGGCCGCCAATTACAAGCCGGCTATAGTCCGCTGAGCTGGCTGAGTTGGCCCGAGTTGTGTGATTTTCAGTGACACAGAAAACTGAAATTGTTCATTGTTCGAGAGCTGTTCGAGAGCTCGTTAATGACTTGCTCCCCATATAGCCGTGCACGTATCTCGGGTATATATAGATTTCAGGGTTAAGTCGGGGAAGTTATTATTATTGTCGACGCTTCAGTAACTTTTGCCAAAGCTCTACATTGAACAATTATTAACGAAATTAATTGCCTTAAGCCGGTGTCCCCCCTACCCCCATCGTTTTTTGGTCGCATTGTCAAAGTTATTTTTGAAAACTGGCCGAGCGTTTTATTTTAATCATCATCGGATAGCATCGGCCAGGCAATTGTGTTAAGGTAAAGGCCCCGCATTATTTCATCTACATATTTATAGCGCACTCTAAGCCACAAGAAATTCCATGATTAATCATCCGCAAAATCCCCATGAGTTCCCTCTGGTCCCATCTCACCTCATTCTAAGACCCTACTCTGATTTGTTTTGTTTTCTTTTCCGAGTTTGTATATGTATAGGTATATTTTGTTTTGCGGTCACCGATTTGTTTATCCAAGCATTTGGCGCGTTTCGATAAAGAGGAGGCCTTCTTTTTGAAGAAAAAATTGTGCGTAAACGCGGTGGCTTTGGGGCAGGCTTAAGCAACACTTGGGCCAAATATTGCGGTCGGCCCCGAAAGAATAATATTATTCTTTCTTCTCGGCGTAGCCTGGCTTCTGCATAACTCTGAGCTAATTTTTGCGCAGTTTTGTTTGCCCCAGAGAGGCTTCAATTAGAGTCTCGAGACGGAGACAGGGGCTCGAGTGCCCCTCGAGTGTGGGCTTGTGGACAATGAACCGCAATCACAATGACAATGCCAATGATGGAGATCACGGCGATGAATCACAGCTATATGGAATTGGTAACAGAATAAGGCTGGGCCTGGTCAACCTGCCTGCCTGCCTGCCAGCGATCTGAATTGGTTTACTGTGAATATCTTTGTCTGTATCGTGTGGGAGAAGTGATGAATTTTTAGTGATATTTTAGGCATTTCTTATGGATTTAATATTTATAGTTATTGATATATATTCTAGAAGGTTTGTCTGCCTTGCCTAGCCTGTACTTCTAACATTTTCTTACTACTTACTTTCCCACAGCACGCACAATCGAAAGATTTAGGCAACGAACTGCATTGCTGCCCGAAATGATTTCCCTGGAAATCGACCCCTGGCTCGACTTTAGAGACCTGCACAATTGGTAAACCACAAGAAGAGTGACAAACTGGCGCCAGTCCCGGGACAAGGACCACACACTTGCTCGTAGGTGCGAGCCGGACAAGTGATCTATTTAGGTTATTATGTCTTTATGTTGGGACAAGCAGCGAACTCGACAAGGGGCAGCTGCAGGGATCGATCTCATTGTTATTGGAAAACAGTAGGTGGTGCAAGGACTCTAAAAAAAAAAATATAAAGAAGAAGGAGTCGGGTAAAGAAGTCCTGGACATAAATCAAACATAAGCTGGGATCCCCATAAAAAAGTAAGTATTATAAATCTCGGGGCGCGATGCCTCGCTGGCCATTTCGCTCATTTTCGTACCTTGCTGGCTGCAAATCATATTTAGCCAACCGGAAACCGATCATAACTCAAAAAAGGAAATGCTCATATCCTTTCGTTTTGACATTTCTCCTTCACATAATCAATGCCTCGATTAATCTAACTTAAAGTTTGCTCACGCTCCGTACGTGATCGGATTCCGAATGACCCGAAAGAGTCCACACAACTGCGTGGCGGTCGTAGTTCCCATTCGATTCCATAACGAGGAAGAGCAGCCACTTACAGATCCTTTTCCTGCCCTGCCCTGCCTTTATCTTTATCTTTATTAAGAATTTCAGTAGCCCTCCGTTTTGATATCTTGATTTTATTCCCTGTGCAGGGCATTAATCATATGGCAACATACTATATGCATGCATTTTGATTTGTTTTGTGTGGCTTTGATTTCTGTCAGTTATTCGAGTTGCATGCCAATTATCGAGCCCTGTCCAGTGGCGTCAGCCAAGGGGGACTCTGCATCTCCCACTGCCACAATTGTTTGAGATTAACATTTGAGAAATTCCAAGATTGCAATCCAGTGAAATTTCCTGTGAAATCCGTCGGATATATTAAGTTGTCTATCGCCCAGTTTCTGTTTCCCACAGTTTGTTCTATTTCATCTCCCACAAACACCCATAAAAGGTATAGTTTTAGCCGGCAGACCCGCAATTCAGCTGTGTTTAATATCTATATTTTCCATTGACACAGTTGGATTGCAGGAAGACCACACACCATTCCAAGCTTCAGACTCCAACACCCCCTCATCGCGTATTCGTTTGTCTTTAGCACATGCATCACAAAAGTATGATTTGGACGTTTATTAAACTCCAAACAATGGAGATAGCAGCTATAGGAACTATGGGCACTGTGTGAGCTTTTATTTGGCAGGCATTGTGGGAATTCAAATGCAGAGAACTTTGACAAGTCTATTTACCTTTTCGATTGTCAGCTGCGCAGCCTGTTGTTAGCACCTTTCTTTGGGAGGGGAGAGATTTCTTTAAAGGGATGTGAGAAGGTATAACAAAGATGGCCTTAAAATCTATTTGGGTAAACCTAAGAAATTAAATCACAATTAATTACTTTGCCCTAAAATTAGCAACATTTAGAGCTCCTAAACGGATCCCACAGTCCCGGGAAGTAAATCGAAACTGTCTGCAACCCGTTAGCCAGATCATAAATATTTACTGGCTTGAATTACAGACTTCCACAAAAAGATCTCTCCTTCCTCTACCAAATATCCATCCACGCACCAAAGCTGATATAAATTACAATACAACCTACATCTACATAGTACGGGGGCTTCAGCTTCATCCAAAAGCCAAATTGTTTTTTAAAAGCACCATTTTTATTACCGTCCGATAAGTGATCTCGCGACATTTTCAATTTTAATAGGGTCTCTGCCCAGGTCTCCTTACAAAGCCTTTGCTGCGGGTCCCGGTCTCAGTCTGCAGCCTCAGTCTCAGTCCGACTTCAACATGGAGCGATCATTTGTCGTTGCGTTAATAAAATTGCATTGGGCCGGCATTTGAAACCGCTTTGCCGCTTTGGCGGTGGTCAAAACGCTCAAGCCCAACATGGCCCAGGCTCGGGCATTATTAATAATGCGGTGGGTAGACCCACACAGGACGGGGCGGCGAGAGGTCACCAGAAAATGCTGCAAAAATAAAACGGCAACCATTTTTAATATGATTGTATGTCATCTTAAGCCCGCACTGGAAGAAAATCTAAAGAACCTATAGAGAAATAAAAGCTGAGACTATTTTCTATATTTTTCTATACCCTGTAGTTTTTTTTCCCAATGCACCAAAGCCAGTGCCTTGGGCACTGCCTCATCCTCAGTTATGGCCATGTGTTGGCCCGTCTATTCGCATACTCAAATTATCAGCATGCCGGCTAGTGCCGGGATCCGGTCTCCCATTGTGTGGAGTGCTATGTGCCAGTGAGTGTGCCTTGGAGCTGGCCCAGGTCTCTCGGTGTCGAAGACAATTTTTCATGAGATGAGCACTGGCTGGTATCAGGTGTGTCTGCGCCCCCTCTGGGCCTCCGTGCCTCTGGGTCCCCGCATCGGCATCGCGATCGCCTGGTAATGGGTTCGCCTAAATAGTTGGACAAGCAAACTTGTTGGCCGAGTGAAAATGGGTGATAATCCGTTTTGACAAATTTGCTTACACGCTTAGTGCGCCTGGTCAGAGTTCAAGATGGGGAGAAAATTTCCCCACAGATGTCGATGTCCTTTCAGGGGGATTTTCTAGCTGGAAGGCGAGCATTGTGGGATAGTTTTCTGTAAAGCATTAATAAATCTCTTGTTTTAATTATATATTTAAAAACAAATGCCTAGAAACATTTTAACAAATTTATAAAATGAATGCTTAATATATTTCAACAAATTTAAATAAATTTCACAAACTTGTAGTCTCACCTCCTTCCACAGATAGTGATCTACAATAGCATTGAATATACTCAACCTATCTCAACTGAATCAAGCCTACGTTAACCCCAGGCTCATTGATAAATTCCATGGTTTCCCATCGAGATCGCGGAGACTGGAGACCGGAGACCCCCCGTTCGGACCCATTGAGGGGCTCATCTTTGCACGATTCAGATTACAATTAAAGTATCGAGTTCCTCTCCGCACATAGCTGGCATTTCATTTGAATAACTCAATAAGTGATTCGTCGCCGGCAATTTGCAAGTGCATTTAATTAGTTGCCAGGGAAGAGATCCGGCTCGAAGGCAAGTGCAGCTCGGCGGCAAAGTTCACATTTAATATCATATTAGGTACTCGAGTGGCTGCTGCTGCCATTGTTTTTGTGCAATGCAACGTTTTGGAATTACCCAATGGGAATTCGCTCTGTGTGCGCGGCTAAACTAGTTTAGCAAATCACTTGGGCATGACTAAGTGCCATAAATGCATACAAAATTCCAGCTGCCACCGGCCCCAGCCCCGGCCTTAGTTCCAGCCCGATATATGTGCACTCTCCAAGTCGCTGTCGCAGTCGCAGTAATCGTAATCGTAATTCGTAATTTAGCGAAGATGTTTTGCAGCAGCCACACCATATAATTACGCCATTCGTCTAACGTCCGAAGGCTGCCTGGCATGGCAGGTTCAGGTGTGAAATGTGGCTGCAAAATGCTGTGCCAAATCATGCAAATCATTTGACTTTTTATAGTTCCAATAAACATATTAGCCGAGCGTCGCGCTCTCGCCCTAGCCCGGCCGTATTTGTAACTTATTAATATTTTTCCCGCAGCCGCGCACGTAATTTCTAAACTTGCAATCGCTTCGTCGTCGCCGCCGTCGTCGTCGTCGTTGCCTGATTTCCGGCCCCTCTCTTGGCCGCACCTCTCTTCAAACTCCAGGCCCCGTGCATCCCCCGATCGCAGCCAGCACACATTGTTTAACGTCATTCAGTGGCTGAAATATCAAGCGTGAGAAAATCTATTATTATCTATCGCCAGCATTAGCTGTAGCTGCCGCTTCTAATGCCCCCACGGCAGCTGAAAGCGGAACTAGCCGGTAGCACCTAGGAACATATATATATTTGTATATATCTTTAGAGACTTGTAGACATATAGACGGACAGATGGACCACGTAATCGCGCCCCTGTAATGGATAGTTCACGCGGTGTGAGGTAGGTAACTAGCCTCTAATTGAGCAAATCTCGAATATTGAGAGTTGACTTCGTGTCCTAAGTCTTTTTATATGGTGTAAATATTTTGACATATTTTAGCTTGAATGTTTTTATTACATTTAAAATTGATATTAATATACAAATGTGTCAATGAATTATTAATGAAACCACTTAGAAGTCAGACTAACAAATTAAATTTATTTAACCAATCGAGTTTGTGTCCTAAGTCTTTTGATTTAGAATAAGTTTAGAGGAAATAGTTCAATAGTTCAAATTTTATTCTGAATAAAATTCTTCTCTATTCTTCTATTTAATCTTCACTTATTTTACCTAATCATAATTTAAACATAAACCTTGAATATAGTAAAGGTAATACGAAAATCACCTTCCCCAACAATGACAGAATAATTGCATTTGTACAATAATATGGAAATCGCTTCCCTCTAGCCAACTCAGCATTCTAAAAGCCTCAAGACTTGCACCCTTTATTTATTGGGTAAGGTTATGGGTTCATGGCATAATATTTTATAAATAGACATGTGAGTAAATTTATTAAATGGCAATGATCTCATTACAATTTAATGCCTGCCTGCCTGCCTGCCAATGCAATGGCTCCACACACGTTTCCATTTCGCAAAAGGCAAAAATTTAAATTAATTTCATTTAAAAACCACTTAGGCCCACCCCCAACACCAAGTGCCCACGAGCTCTTGACGCCGAAGCTCAAACCGTGTGCGAGCCCAGTACCCAGGCTCTGAATCTCCGGGCTCTGAAGTTTCGAGCTCTTGCAAGTGACAAAGTGCGGCATGGCCAACTTGTTAGCATATGTTAATTAAAGCGGGCGAGCGCTCATACACTGGCAGAACCCAGCTGACGCGGAGATGGAGTCGGCTGGGGAATGGGCCACAGACCCGCTGCCTGCTGCCAGTCTGGCTGCGTTTCGTTGCCAATGGTGACTTATGGGCCCGGGGTCTCGAACTGGGGCTCTGACTTCGTTTTAGCAGTCGCTGCAGAACTGCCAATAACTGCCAGATTAGTGCTGACAACCTGGAGAGGTGATGATTGAAGGCACATTATGTTTTAACATGGGTTTTCATTTCTTATATAATTTATAATATAAATATATTTGTTTATATTTATTAATATTTAATTTATGAGATTCAAAAGTTAGTTAAAATAAAATATTATATTTTTTTAAGATGTTTTTAAAGCCTTTAGTCTAATTTGAATGTGAAATATGCCTAAATTTAATAAGGTTACAAGAATAATTTTAATAACTTGATTTTAGCAGGCCCTTAAAAAGGAAGTTTCTTTTAAATTTAAGCTTCCTTTTGTGCCTTATAATATTTTATAAAAAATATATAATATTAGTTGGTTTATGTGGCTTATATTTATCTTCAAATGCTCTATTTTAAGAATTTAAATAATAATTTCCGATAACCCTTTTTTGCTCCACAAGCTCTGCTCCTGTGATTGTGATCACCTCTGTGACGGTGACTGTGACTGGGGGGAGTTGCTGGCACACACATCCGCATATACATATATCAATCATCTCTGTCGAGCAGATACAATTCGATTTGCGCCCAATTTCAACGCCTCAACCACTTTGCGCTCAGATAAATCATCGCGGCAACAATAGCTGAGTGAGTCATTGACTGCTACATGTGTATTCTGTATCTTGTATCTCGTTTGCATCGCCTATCTGCATCTGGGCAGTGGCAGCTCCAGCGCTTTTCCATAACTATATTTTCCGAAATCGAAGGCGAACTCTCGGCTAACCCGCGCATTGATTTATTCCACCAATTTGTTTTTTATTTGTTTAACTTTGCTCCGTGGGCTGGGGGACTTGTCAGCGGTGCTGCCGCGACTTAATTGACTTAATTCGGGGGCTTGCGTGTGGCTCTAAACTCTCTCTAACTGGAGCAGGAAGAGCCCCGAAATTAGTGGGGCCACAAAAATCGGGCAGCTCTCATTGTTTTTCCATTTCCATGAGAAACCGGCCGCGTAATTTGGCTGGCCTTTGGCAAAAGGTTCTACCAAAAGGAGTTACCAATCGCGCTACCGTGGGAGCTGCTCTCGAGCTGTTTTTCTTGCAGACAATTTTTGTTTTTTATTTTTTTTCTCCATCGTCCGCCGCCGCTTCCGTTGCTACAATTTCGTTTCGGTTTTCCGTAGCGTGACCACAAATCCCAGCCAACCCAGAAGACACACTGTGGATTGCGGATTGCGGCGGGGACTTCGGGGTACTTCGGAGAATGGTACTGGAACTGGGAATTGGGATTGGCAAGAGATGAGAGGTATGGAGGGGGGACAGCGGCAGTGTCGCCGACAACACTCTTGGCCACTAAATATCCGAAAATGATGGCGATAACAATTTTGCGCCCATGGCGTTGACGTTTTGCACTTATTATGTGAGCTCTTTCTGGGGAGGGAGGGTATGTCGATGCAGTCAGCCAGTTGTGGGTTAAACTAAAGATTAAATGGAGTTTAAGGAAGTACAGAGAAATATATGTTCTTATTACTAATAATTTTAGTAAATTTAAATTAGTAAAAGTACGTTTTTCGTTTTAAAGAAAAATTCGTGAGACTGTTTTTAATCTTTTCATTCTCCAAGCATTAAATTCTTTATAAAATCCAGAGAGTATCTGTTCTTCATTATCCCCATTATTTCAAGAAAATATGATTCCAGGCAGGACCTTGAGGCCACTGGCTCACTGGCTGCTCATCTGGTGTGGCTTTCGGTTGAGGTTTTGCTGTGGGCCGGGCTCTGATTGGAATCTGTCTGCCGACCGGCCGGCCGGCCTGGGCTGGCTGGCACGGTGAGCAGAATTATGGCTGTCATCAGGCTTGCAGTTGACATAAACACTCATAGCTACAGGGGGTCGATCATCGTCCGTTTCCTCGGAGGAGGTTCTCCCACCTCCTGGCTCTGACTCCTTTGTCTGAGCATTTGCATGCACTGCACGCACACGGGGTTCGCGTCCGCAGCCTTTATCAGCTCAACTAAATATAAAATATGCTTTTAATCACATTTCCGCTGGACATCAAATAATTCCACACGAAACTAAAGTAAATCATTTGGAGATTTATGGGCCAAATCAAAATGGGCAACACTGGCTTGGTCGCTCTCGCTCGCTGGCTGGCTCACTTACTGGCGGCTGCTCATCAATATGCAAGGCGCATTTGTTTTATAAAATCCATAATTGGTTCTACTGTACTTACGCACCGAAATCGGGGTAGCCGGGGGCTAGGGGATTTGTATTATGATACACAAACAATCAGACACTTATGGTCAACACTTTAGAGCCAGATTTGGGTCGAGCAAAGTGGCCCGCGTCGCCAAGAGCCAATGACCCAACAGGCACTCGCTTTGGGGCCTTTAATTCCAGCCAAGCCACGCAATACACTGGGAGAAAGGTAAGTTATTAAAGATTAAGGCTTCACTTAAGAAAATTACAAATAAATTGATATTAAGAGTACAGATTATTTTGACTTATAACTTGCCTACTTCAATGAAAGTTCTGAAACTTTTTTTGAAATATATTTTCTTGGTATTTGATCATATAATTTATAAAATATTTAGCTGTTAAAATTAACCACAATGCAGAAAATCGTATGTCTAATTTCAAGGAATTAGTAAAGAGATCATTCTCCTTACTTACAATTTAATATTCACATTTTTTCTAACAATTTCAATCTCTTTTTCAATCAATTAGTTTTTCTTTTTGTGTACCCATTTATACCTATATCTCCACACTATTTGCTTAGGTCGCCAAAAATGGGTCTGGCATACGCATAAATATCGAAATGAGACATATGATTTCTTACTATATCTATATCTGCAGCAGGCTCTCATTTGTGCCATCGTTTTATTTGCGCTACGTGGCCAGAGTTCCCAATTAGCCAGGCACTTTACTCGCCTCGGGACCCGATTTTCTTTAGGAGCGACTCGGCCCGAATGGGGGGATTGCAAAACATTTTCGTCCACGAATTGTCGCCGTCCGGCATTTCGGTTATTGGTACAATTATGAAGTTTAATAGACGCCGTTATTATTGTAAATCAAAGCACATTGTGACACTTATGACAACTGAAGTGGCTCACATAACCGTTTGCTGAATGAATCGGGTTTCGAGCTGCGGTTCGTTTATGGTAATGAAATTGGTAACCAAATCGAAATTTTCAGTTAATTTAAAGGCTATGGAAAGCTAAATATCCGCCTTAGGGGAATTATTATAAGAG
>JAEIIL010026035.1:0-21625 GCA_018905715.1 Drosophila lini | reverse complement strand
GAAGTCTCTAATTAATGCGGCAGTGTCATGCCAGCATAATTAATGCGGCAGTGTCATGCCAGCATAATTAATGAAAACTGCATTAGAGTATCATATGGGCATAAGTGTTAAAGGTACTACCAAATTCTTGTAACACCAGAGGCTGGTCACACAATACATTAAAAGTGGTAACCCTAGACACTTTCTATTTTCTGATTGCGTTGTTGTCGAGAAAACTGCGAAAATTTTGGTTATACTGCAACCTTTCACTGACCCACAAGTAGACTTGGCAGAGGACCTAGCCCCAAGCGAGGATTCGCACCTAAGAAGCGGAGACGCAGAAGCAGCAGCAGCGAGGAAAAAGTAAAAAATATCCACACGATGGCCGAAGTGGAGAAACCGACGGCCACCCCGCCGACCGACATACCCCTGGCTACGCCCCCGAGCACCAGTGATTTGGAATCACCCGCAAAGGACGGCCCGGGAGCGGACGTTGAGCCTGGCACCTCGCCCACGCAGGAACCCAACTCGAACTCGCATCCGCACGACTCTGAATACGACACGGCAAGTGATCTTGAGGGTGGCGAGGACTACGACGACGAGGAGAGCGGCAGCGGAAGTGCCAGTGGTAGCGGCAGCGAGGAGGAGACAGAAACGGACGACGAGGACGAGGACGTGGGCAGCGAGACAGACGATGGCGAGGCGGAGCACGTTCAAGACCGGTCCATCGCTGACAGCGAGGCGCAGAAGAAGGTCGACGAGGACCGAAGTAATCCGCAATACATACCCAAGCGGGGAACCTTCTATGAGCAC
Source organism: Drosophila lini (assembly GCA_018905715.1). NCBI lineage: Eukaryota > Metazoa > Arthropoda > Insecta > Diptera > Drosophilidae > Drosophila > Drosophila lini. The sequence continues at coordinate 20,833 of JAEIIL010026035.1, read as the reverse complement.
GACGACCGGACAGCAGAAACCGAGGGCGACGTTCTAGTCGAGCCCGAGAACGGCGCCGGGCAAGCTCAGCCAGAGCCGAATGGTGAACTCAATGGACTCGCAGCAGCCGGTGCAACGCCCGCCGGCCAGACGCCACAGATCTCACAGGCCTCTAAGACCATGCGCAAGTGGCAGCCGGCGTCGGGTGGTGATCGCTGGTCCCACGACCGCTTCGAAGCGAGCGAGCAGGCGCCCAAGTCGCGGGCCGAGCTGTTGCAGGCTTACGGCTACGATATTCGAAATGAGGACGCACCCCCTCGAGCCCGACGGCGTCGGCGCTATACGCGGGGTCCGAGCAAATACTCACGGAACTGGGAGGACGAGCAAGCCTATCTCAAGGCCAGCAATAAGGAGCGCAAGCCGCCGCGACCGCAGGATTTCCCGGCCCTTAATGAACGCAAGCCGCGTGGACCACGCACATCCTCTTCCCGGGAGGAGAAAGAGAATCGTCGCTCGGGCGGTGCTGGAGGCGTGGGTGTGGAAAAGCAGCAAAGCGTGGCCAGCAGCTCGAATCCCAACAGATCCCAGGAGCGAGAGCGCGAACGGGAGAGGGAAAGGGAAAGAGAGCGTGAGCCCAAAAACCGTAACTTTGGGCGGATGAACGGAGGTCCAGGACGACAGAATGCCATGGAATTTAAAAAATCTGGCCGCGGACAGCAGCCGCGCGACCGTGAGAGGGAGCGCGATCAACTGGACAACCGAAATCAGAAGCAATCGACTCCACGCTCCAACCAGCAGCACCCACAGCAGCAGCCTCAGCAGCATCAGCAGCAGCAGCCGCAGCAACAACGACAGCCGCCACAGCAGGCTCAGACTCCGCTCTCCACCACGAACCTCTCGCAACGCCTGCAGCAAGTGCAGCAGCGCAACGATCCTAGCCATGTGGGCAGTGTCCAGATGCACTCGCTGGCCAACCAAAGCCCACAGCAACCGCCGCAGCCATTGCACCAGGAGCAACGTAACGCGCCCAAGCGGTATTCGAGCCTGCGACGCTCCCAGCAGGAGGCATCGCAGCATCTCGCGGAGCAGCAACAGCAGCAGCAAATGCAGCAGCAACTGCACCTCCAGCAGCAGCAACCACAACCATCTCAGATCATGATCCAGGACCCTCACGTACTCATGCAAATCGCTTACCAGCAGCAGGAGTTGCAGGCGCAGCTGCAGACAATGCAACTGGGACCTACTGCCCCTGGGGCAGTGCCAGCGCCACCAAAGCCACATGCGCCACCGGCAGCTGCGTATCCGCAAGCGCAGGCGGCACCCTACTACGTGACCGGAACGGAGCCTGTGCCAGTGCCCGTGCCCGTATCCGTACCCGTACCCCAAGCACCATATGTGAATCCGGCCAGTGCCGCCTACTTGCCCACCACACCCGCTGCCGTGGCCTATGCGCAGGCAGCGCCGCCTGTGGTTCCACAGCCGACAGCGGCGCCCGCCCAGGCGCCACCCGCAGCCCAGCCTGCACAACCTTACCAAAACTACAACACTGTCGGTGGCACCACCTACTTTGTGCCACCGGCCCAGACAACTAGCCGACCAGCTGCCTTGCCTCAGCGTCGCCCAACCAATGCTATTCCCATCCTGCCGCCATCAGAGAAGCACAAGACGAAGGGCGGCGGAGGCAAGGAGGAGGGCAACTCGGACAACATCGACCACATCATTGACAACATGTTCGTTGCGCGTCCTTCGGCTTTCCAGCCTACCGGAGAGGGTGCTGCGGCTGGTGGAGGTGCATCCAAGGAAGATGCAGCCACTCCTCCGGCTGCCGAGCAAAACCTTCAGCCGGTGGCGGCCACTGGGAAGGAATGAGTGCAGGGTTATGCTGGCATGTCGACGCCGCAGCAGCAGAGGCGAGGTCAGAGAATGGCTCCTTCTTCCCCCTCGTCCACCTACGGCATGCTGCCGCCGCAGCCGCACGCCGGCTATTACCGCGCTCCGCCGCACTAGCTCCAACAAGCTTTGGCCAATCTTTGGCTCAGCTCATCTAAAATTTTTTCCCCCCCATTCTGTCCTCGGATCTGGGATCCGACGAACCCCATGAATTGTAGCATCGCAGTAAGAACCATTTGTAATTAGCATTTAGCTCCCAGATAATCGATCTTACTAACGTCGAATCCACGTATATAGGACGAGAATATATATATAATCAGGCGCAAGCTCCCATTAAATTGTATGTAGTATCTAGGACCAGCTGCGGCATTCGCTTATTAAGTCGAAATTGAAACCGTGCTGGCGGCGAGGCGATTAGCTTATTTAGCCGCATTTTAGAGTTGAAACAAGAGATTTATCGTGTGAAATGTATTTGCGTAAACTAATAGAACTTGAATTTGAATAAACGTTTAACACGAAGCCACTAACTGTGCACGCTAACTTACGAACTATTTATGAATGTATATATGGTTTTTAAACTATATATACTCGATTTTGGCACTTGATTCAAATTTGTTGGTTGCAAATATTGAATATGATGGAAACTGGACCTTGGCGCAAACATCTAAAACTAGAAAATGTATAAAAATATTGGAAAGCTCAATATCAATATATATGGGAAAATTCGAAAATAAAAATTTAAATAAACAGACGATATCCCATAAAGATTTTTTCAAATTTAAAGCAAGATATATATACTTAATGTAACGTAACGAAATATAAAAAAATTGTGTTTAAGTTGCAACAGCTCAAAAGTCCTCAAAACCGTTTTTTTTTTTTTTTTGTCACTTTTAAGTTAGAATATCTACAAAATCGGTCGTATAGGAAATTCGAGGATTCGAGTTCAGTGCATCAAGACCTTCGGAAAAGTATATTCCGGTTATTGGTTCCAAAAAGCTGTCCACCACCTGTGTATTTATTGGAAAATTAAAGTTTGGAAATACCATAACTAAATCAAAAAAGTATAAAATTCAATTCGGATAGCATTTTTCTGCTAGTTTTTAGTAGGTCAATAAATCTACATTTAAATTTTTTTAAATATCAAAGTTTTTGAGAATTTTAACGATTAAACCCTTATCAAATTCTGAAAAAAAAAAAATTTTCTTTCAGACTCGCCTGTTGATGCTGATCAAGAATATATATAGTTTATGAGATCGTAAATGACTCCTTCTTCACTGGCTTTAAAAAAACTAGGAAATATTTAAATTATTTAAATGGATATTAAACCTTGTTTTTATATGATAATTTTTTGGACACATCAATTTTATAAATCGAAATTTTGAATTAAAAAAATTGGGTTTAACTTAAAAATAACAATATTATCAAATATGTTTGTAATTAATTTGTTTCTGTTTTTCCGATTACATTCGCGGCACGTACCGATACAGCAGTCTATATATATTCTATATACCCTTATAATGGGTTAAAAAAAGGATAATCTCAGAAACTCTCTCTATTAATTGAAATCAAGAAATGTGCTTTGGACGATAAATTGTATTCAGATTTAATTCTGCCTTAATACTAGGTAAATCTCTACAGCTTTGACTCCTTGGCCAGCTGCTCCAAGAGAACGCTAATGCGTCGGAATGAATCCTTGAACATATGGTTAAATTTGCGGGCGCTTGTCTTGATGCTGTCCCGATATGCGGTGGTATTGATGTACACGCTGGCAGGAGGTAAAAACATAAAATTATTAATGATTAAAAGGATTTAACTTAAAGTATTCAACTTACGCATCAGAGGTTATTGAGTAGAAGACGCCGTATCCGTCGAACAGCATGGGCGCCACATAGCCCACGTTGGCAGTGAAGCCCAGGGTGCTGGTGGAGAGCACAAAGTTGCCCCCGCCGCCACTCTTCGCGTACATGGGATCGTCGTAAAAGGCCGGAATGTCCATTTTGTTCTCGTATGCCGCACACCAGAGCCCAAAGAGGTGTCTATCGATGCCATTTCCCTTGCGCGCCTCGTTCATGAAGTGCTTGTGGTCATCTACGGCGGCCCGGAATGCCCTTGCTAGGGCCATGTCTCCCATTTGCTTGTTGGACGAAGACCGCAAGAAGTTCGCCACGGCGCCAGTGCAGGAACGCAACGTCTCCGTTCGTCCGTTGTAGTACTGTCGCATAAGTGCGGTCTCATAGGTGGGAGCAATTCTGGAAGATGGCTCATTAGCTACCAGTGGAGATGTCCAGTCAGGCAGATTACTTACTCCTGATGCAACTGATAGTAGGTCCACTGCATGACGACTTGCACGAAGGAGTCCGGGTGCAGGCGGTGTTTTTTCATGAACTCCTTGCCGTAATCATCGAACACAGTGAAGGTGACTGTAACATCAATACCCTGAGGAAGGAAATATTTTTAAAATTTGTTGAGGATAGTAAAGATTAAGAGGGGATATACACGTAGACCAAAATATTTTCGGCACTGCACACATATATTCCACAGGTCTGCCATTATTCTTTTTAACACAATTTTGTATCATGTCTGATTCCCCTTTTAAGTGATTCCTTCAGTCGTTTTATGCTTTACTTACCCTATCTTCAACCTCCTGGCGAACTCGTCTAATTTCGCTTTTCAGTGAGTCATCCAGCTGGAAGTGAAGCTCCTTGATCTCCGCCACGCTCGAGTGCTCGGCCTCGGTCCAGTCCGGCTCCGGCACCTCCATGAAGCTCAGCTGCATAAAAGTGGCAAAGCTAATGCTGACAGTGCCGTCGTAGCAACTGTGCTCACCCGTCCAGTTGAAGCGTCCGTTGCGGAAGGCGATGATGCTGCTGCTGCGATCCGCCCACCGGGAATGCAGGTCCCCGAAGAGGCCCAGCTGCGAGGACTCCTCGTAGTCCTTGGGCGACTGTTCGTACCAGCAAATCTCCATGCTGGCGCTCTCCACCAGCAGCAGTGTCTCCTTGTTGGCCTCGGATACCTCCATCAGGCGGTTGCGATTGTTGGCCCAAGTGGTGCGGTCATCGTGGCTCAGCATAGGGACACAGTCGCCTTCTGGCTCGTAGTCCAAGATGCTGCGCAACCTCTGCAGGGCCACCAGGATTTCGGGTGCCGTGAGGATAGTATCGTCCTCGTGCACACAGTTGAGGACAAACTGTCTGCCCTTACCGGAGATGAGGATGTGCGAGGGCGTCTTCCCCTCATCTTTGGTTAGGAAGTGCTTTTCGATGTGATCCTGCTCCACACCCGGAACGCGACAGGTGGAGAAGAAGCGCTTGTACAGCGCGGAAGAGTATTTGATCTTCCCACCGTTCGAGGAGAGCGGCTTGATACTGGACGTGCGAGTGAGGTCCCAGAACTCCAGAGTGTGATGGATGTGACGGGCGAGGCTCTGAGCAAATAAATAAACATAAAACGAGTTCCAAAGTCTATCGGTGAATGCACTCCAATCGGCTTACCTTGAGCATGTACTCCGGGGTCTCGGGCACGCCCACCATCTCCAGCTGCGCGGGCATGGACATCAGTTGATAGGGCAGGAGCGGCATGCGGATGAGATGGTAACCGTAGTCCTCCCACCAGGTGCCCAGCCAGTTCTTCATGCTGGCCTCCCGCTTCTTGAGCTGCTCATGCAGTTTGATGCCCACTCCGTTTTGGAACTCATCAATGGCCCGACGAGCCTGGGCGAGTTCTTCCTTGGTGCCGAAGGGCTGGATGCAGGCGTAGTATCGCTCCATAGTGTCCTTCAGCTCGGGCAGAGGCAGCGGGGGCAGCGTCTCATCGAAATCGAAGGTATTCTTGTCATCCTTGCCCTGAAAGTATAGACTGGTCCGATCCATGGTGGTGGCTTATCTGCGGGGAAAACAGGCGTGTGTCGAGATTAGACTCCCAGTTTGCTTGTGGTGGCCACCAATAGAGGCCTATGTCGAGATTAGAAAGCCAATCATATCGGGAATCACTTTTGCGGCCAGCGGGTCCAAAGTTCTGCACGCAAATTATGGTGAAATATCCATAAAGACAATAATATCTTACACAGGAAGATTTCGCATAAAATATAATATAAATATGGCAATCGGACATGCAATTCTGAGGTGTGGATGGCAAAGTTCGAAGTGATCTTTTCCTCGGTGGATTATCGTCACCCTCGAATATCAGACGTACAAAGTCCGTTTTTCTCTGCCGGATTTAGATGCTTCATAAATATTTATATTCGCAAGACGCTCGTATTTCACCGCCTAAAGCACTGGCCAACTAAGGGGCAACTGACCTTTGGACTCGTTGGAATATTTACGTTTGCCGGAGAAAACCCGAAACGCCAGACTGCCGTTGCTCGACTAACCGCCTACCGGGAGCTGATACCCCAGCAAACCTCCGCTTGGGATCGCCTCCCACGCCCACCTGACTCAGTTCGATAAGGGCGCGGCGGCGGCGTATTGACCCAATCATCAGCACCGTACCTCCAGCGCGCAGACATAGCCGGCGTCCGATAAGCCTTGTTATTTAGATTCTGGTGAATTCATACCAGTCCAATATGGAGATAAACAATTGAATTTTGTACCTTAACTGTACTTTCGTCGGCGGCATGCAATTCCAAATCTGGCGGATCTAATGCGCTTTGGCAGCTATCACGGATAAATGCGCCACTTGATAAATGTTTTAATTAAAGATTTTATCATTTAATCCCAAAGTCATTGTTTACAGACAGTGGGACAGACCCAGTGGGAAATTTGCCAAGCCAATTAAGGGTAAGACAACAACCTGTTGAGCTTTTACTAGAACAAATTGCTAAATAAGCTCAACAATAGAGGTTAATAATAATTGTTAACACAAATTCTTTTTTGTAAACAAAAGCCACAGTGTGACCGCAGATAAGCCGCTAAAATATACCGAAGTTGGCAGCGCCCGAAAAACAGCTGAAACTGGCTGGAACAGCTGCTAACGGTTCTCAGCCAGCATCAGCTGTTTGTGGCAATTCGAAGGCAGTGTGGCCAGCCGCTGCAAGTTATTTTTTCCTACTGCAAAATCCGAGAATAAATAAAAGGAAGTTGGGACGCTTGTTTATAGAGCGGCCTTGATTTATTGCAAACCCGGCGAAATTCCGGAATGCTGCCGTCCACTGGGCTGTTCAAGGATTTCCTCTGCCCGTACTTTGATGGCAAGGACGGCCCCGACGACGCGGTGGCCTGCCGTCGTCCCTTTTGCCACTTCAAGCATGCCCGCAAAGGTGAGAGCTAGCTGCGAATTTCATCACTTACTAACCGCCTCCGGTTTGCAGACGATGTGGAGACTGCTCCGCTTGCGGAACCCGCTCGCGTTCCAGAGTACAAGCCGGCGCCCAAGCTGCTCTCCCTGCCTCTGCCCCACATCCCGCTGTGCGCCCCCAAGAAGAAAAATAACTTGGAGTACCATCCGGAGAAGCCGGCTCTGGACGCCTCTCCGGCGAAGAAGAAACCGGATGTTGCCGTGGACAGTGCCCCGACGTATGTGCCCGCTCAGCCGTGCGCCAAAAATGGAGACGGTGGTGGCAACGACGACGACTGGCAGGCGGTTCTCGAAAAGGAGATCGACGAGCAGATCCAGATTGAGATCGAGGAAGCGCCATTGACTTTGGAGATAGAAAAAGAAAAGGAGAAGAAAATAGATCACAGGGACAGGCATGGCCGAGAATACAAGTCTAGCAAGGATCGGGATAATGATAAGTTAAGGGAAAGGGACAAAGAGAAAGTCAGGGACAAAGACAAGAACAAGGAGAAGGAAAGGAAAGACAAGGAGAAGGACACAGAGAAGGAAAAAAGGGACAAGGACCTGGACAAGGACAAGGAAAGAAAGGACAGGGACAAGGCTAAGCACAAGAGCAAGTCATCGCACAGTGACAAAGATCGCTCGAAGGAGCGCCACACCTCCAGTTCTAGTTCCTCCCGACACAAATCGTCCTCCTCCTCGTCCACCCATAAAAAATCCTCTAGCAGCGACAAGCAGCGCGATGAGAAGACCTCAGACAGCAGACACAAGAGCAGCTCCTCGTCATCTGATTTGAAGAGTCGCCAAGACAACTCCAGTTCCTCGAGCTCCCGCTCCAAGTCGAAGAGCAGCTCCAGCTCAACCAGCAAGAGCTCCAGCACCGGCGCCTGCACCTCCAAGAGCGAGCCGGAAGCCGCAAAGGAAGGCAAAGGTGCTGATGACCTCGATGAACTGGACTTCGACTTCGAAGTGGACACCTCCGAAGGAGAGATCGTGCGCCAGTGTGAGATGATTTTCGACGAGCTGGAGACCAAGTTTGCCCAAATGCACAAATCCGAAGCCGACGATGAGAATGGAGACGCTCCTAGTGGCTCCCGCAAACGTAAGGCTTCCTCCCCAGACATTGATACCTACACAGAGGCGGTAACAGCGGCACTGCAGAAGAGGCGGGTGGCCCATGAAAACGCGGACAAAAGCAGGCCGGTAGCGGCGCCAGCAACGGCAGTGGGCAAACCGAATCATATCCGCAATGCGATGCAAGCGATTTTTGATCGCCGGGCGGAAATTCGTCGCCAGGAGAGGCTGCAGGCGGAGGCAGCTAGCGAGCAACTGCGTCAGGCCCAGGAGCGGGTGCGCAAGGCTCAGGAGGAGCTCCGTCAGGCCCAGGTCAACTCAAATCTCACACCGCTCATCTCGCGCAGTGCCCTGACTCCACCCGTTCGTACAGGTGAGTTTTTTTTACTGGTTCGTAAGAGTTACTTTATTCAAAACTTCTTATCTTTCAGCTCGAAGCATTGCTCCTGTGGCCAACATTGTGGCCATAGCACGAGCCAAGAAGAAGATCGAGGAGCTGCAGGCCGAAAAGAAACCCGCCTTCACACCTGCCCAGTCCTTTAAAGGCGCCGGTCGGGTGGCCCACAAGTCAACAGTTGCCCTAGACAAGAGTGCCCCGACAGCCAATGGCGTCAATGCCGAGAAGCCGACCGTTCTGGAGCCACGCAGCTCCAAAATATCGTACAATGTGCGCACACAGTATTACGAAATGATGGTGAAGCACTGCACCGTTATCTATCCGCAGCTGACCGACGCCTGGGAGCGGGCCCAGGTGGAGGAGCTTGCCGTGTTCAAAAAATGCAACACTGCAGCCATCTACAAGAACAGCTGCATGCTGGCCATCAACAAGCTGCGCAAGGAGGCTGTCGAGGCTGGTAACCGGCCAAGTGCGGCCTGCAAGACGGTCTCCCACGAGATGATGCTGGGAGGGAAGCGGGCCCTTACTACATCCTGGAGCGTCGAGAAGAAGGAGTATGTCACAGTGCTTAGGTTTTTCTCAGTTAATTTTTAATTTCTTGCAGAAAACTCGGGTTCTCGGGAAGCGGTGAACCCTTCGACGCTTTAGATCCCCAAAAAGCCTACGAAATGGTGTTTGACTTGCGCCTGACGGATGAGCAACTGGTGGAGAACGGATATCCGCGCCCGGGGGCTAAGCGCGGCTCGGCAGTGATACGCGCTTGCCGTCCCAACCGGCGACCCAACGAGAGCGAAAGGTATTGCTCTCGTTGCGGCAAGGTGTTCAGCCTGGATATCTATGACCGGCACGGAGCCGACATGTGTAACTATCATCCCAAGAGCACTGGCTATCGAAGAGGATTCACCGACAATCAGCACCGATGCTGCCAGCAGCCGGCGGGCACTCCGGGCTGCACCTACGCCAACTACCACGTCAGCGACTACTACGACCCGGACAAGCTCACCTGCTTTGTGAAGACGATCGAACGAGTGGAGGAATACGTTCCCACCAAGAAGGACATCTTCGCCTTGGACTGCGAGATGTGCTACACTACGCACGGCATAGAGTTGACCCGCGTCACAGTGGTGGACATCACCGGGCGCAGCGTCTACGATGCTCTGGTCAAGCCGGACAACCAGATTGTGGACTATAATACGACGTAGGTAGCTGCAGGCTCGAGGAGCAAATTTACTACTAAGCGTAATAATGTCTATTGCAGCTACTCTGGTATCACGGAGGCCATGCTCTCCACTCAGACGCGCACTCTCCGCGACGTACAGGCCGTGCTAATGTCCATGTTTCATGCCAGAACCGTGCTTGTGGGCCACAGTCTGGAGAGCGATCTGAAGGCCCTGAAGATCATCCACGACGTAGTTGTGGACACCTCGGTGCTCTTCCCCCACAAGATGGGGCCGCCCAAGAAGCGCGCTCTGAAGACGCTCTGCATTGAGCACCTGAAGCGCATCATACAGGAGAATGGTGAGTGCCCACAGGGTTCTAAATTCATCCAAATAATACTTATTTCGTTTCCACAGAGGCCGGTCACGATAGTGCCGAGGATGCGGAGGTGTGCATTCAACTGATCAAGTTCTATCTGCGCAACAAAATAAGCTGAGCTGCTCCCGCTGGTCGCCTCCTCCGCCAGAAGCAATCGGTTCAAAAGCATTACATACATCTGTTAATATGTATACCGCGTTCATCCCGTAATCAAAGTCTTAGACCCCCAAATAAACGAATAGTGTGTAAAATGATTCTGTATTTTCGAGTTTAATGCTTGGTAGAAGCACTGTTATTCCAGATGTAGTGAAACTCCTGTTCCAGGCTCTTGCAGATACGCGGGGCGCTGGTGATGAAGATGTCGTCACAGCTGTCGAAGCAGGAGATCCAGTTCATCGATCCGGTCACACATACGGTCACTGGCTCCTTGGCACCTTTTGGCAGAAGCTCGCGCAGGCTCTGATAGCCGTCGATAACGCAGAATTTGTTGTGCATCAGTCTGTTTATCAGCATTGAATATCGACGCACAGGAATGTCGGGGAACTCTCCGGTCTTATCCGACTGCGTGGCTATACGGACCCGTACTCCGCGTCTGGCGGCCACGATCAAGGCATTCGAAATCTCACGCGAATCAAGTGCATACATGGCAAGGTCAATCGAGTACTTGGCATTGTTTAAATGCCAGACGATGCGTGCGACATGGCCGGGGACGTAGATAATCTGGTTGCCCTCAAGCTCAAGTGGCTGTGGCGGACAGTGGTCAATCGGCATACCATAGGGGACCATACTCAATACTTCATTCACCAGCTGGCCTCGTTGGTCCTCACTCCACTCCGCATACAGGCTCCGGAAGTGGGCGAAAACCTGCAGCGGCTCCTGTTTAAACAGATGGAAGAACTTGGTTAAGTAATACGACATAGTGCTAGCTGCAGGATGCGGAATTGTGAAAAGATTATTTGACATGAAGGGGTTACCTTTTGACGTTTAAAATTTAGAACAACTGTCATAGTGATTGACGGCTTTTTTGCGATAGTTGCTAGATTTTATATAAAAGGGAACCCCTATTTTTTTATTAATTGAAATTTAAAGCTGCAACAAATTATGAACTTTGTTGATAAATAAAATAAAATATACGGTTTTTTTTGTTTCAATTTTTCATTATTAATTTGTTTGGACATTTTTCCTTTGATTTTTCCCCCATTTCGCTATCGATAACAATTCAATAAAAGCAATTTGAAAGTTTTGTAAAGTTTTTTACCGGGCCGAACCGCGTTACAAACTGTAATTGCAAGTTTCGTGCTTGACGCACGTCACAGAGTATTCCTTGTGGCCGTGGCCCGGTGTTGCCAACAGTTTCCAGTTTCCCCTCCTGGTCTTGTTGTTATTATTTAAATGTAATTTTAATCAGATTGCGGCGATACTTTATATTTTTCAATTACACCCGGCCATGTCGGCTGGCCGTGGGCAACATCTGGATGTTCGCTTCTTGTTGCTCTCCGCGGCGGCGGCATGATTTTTCCATTTTAACGTTTTATAATTCTCTGTTTTCCTCGGTTGGGGAAAAGTTTGGCTTATTGAACGGCGCTAAAAGAATGCCGGCAAAGTTCCGGCACTTAATTTGGCGTAATTTTTTGCCATCGGCAGGACTCTGGCAAATGACTGGGGGATGTCAGTGAATGGCAGTGGGAAGGGTTCTCGGCTAGACCCCACCCATCCTCCGAAGAAATGGCTGATGGCGACACGTGTTTATCTATTGAGCTGGCACAACAACACACAACCTAACGAAAAGTAAATAATATTAGTGGTACTTGGCAATGACAATGTGCATATGTGGCCCAGTATGAGGAGCAGACCCAACGGCCACAGCAGAGCACACACAAACAAGGATGCGGAAGTGCTGCTTGAGGCTTAGCAACCAGAGTAGCAGCAGGCTGGAATCTCAGCTACAGGCGAAGAAATGTATACAAAATATGAGGCATTTCTTGATGTATTTCATAACATATTTTCTTCCCTTGAATTTAGGTTTTTATTCATTTGAATTTTTAACAGATTTTAAAACATTAAATCTTTGGTCCCATAGATTCTTAATTCCACAGAAAAACTGATCCTCCACTGATCAGTGATCATTCTAAACGCAACCATTGTGTGAGCTAATCCCAAAGCCCTGGCACAATAGCTAAGGTAAAAAATTCACATTTCTCTCAGTGCAGATTCCACAGAAGCAGAAGGCGGCATGAGTGGAGCCAGTGGGCAAAACAAACACTGGGCCAAATACAAACACAAATAAAAAGCCAAAAACCAAGGGGTACTATGTTGTGGGAACGAAGCTGGGCTAGGGGGGCGGAAAAGGAGGAGGAGGATTGAGGAAACGGTTCGGTGCTGCTTGACTTGTCACACATTGTTGTTGGGGCTCGGCTCGGCCTGGTCGGAAGTTTACTTAAGACCGTCGAAATAGAGGCATTAAGATCTTTACAGTTAATCCCTTGAGTAAATGCTGTGCGGTCGCGACGACAGCAGTACGGTGCGTGTGTGCCGGAGTGTGTGCTACCTGGTCTAGTTCTACATACATAGTTGAGGCATTATAAAAAGGCTTAAAAGCTTGCCGGGTGTTTTTCAGGCCCTGGAGCCTGCATATTGGCCCTGCTGTCGCCCATGAATATTTTATTCCGCCTGATGACAACATGCCTGGCGGTTAAGTGCTTTAAACATTTAGCTTAATGCCCGGCCCCTTTTAATTTGCGGAGGGTTCGTCACGTATTTAACCAAATTGCGCATACGCCACCGCGTATGCTCTGTTGCAGAAATATTAAAGCCAGCCTTGGCGAGCGAGTTATGCTGGAATTTATTTTTGCTTTTTTTCTTTTCGGGACTAAGCCTGCAGCGCATCTGGTTTGGGAGAAAACCTTTTTACAACTTTTACACAGCGTCCAAAACAGTCTGAAAACGAAAAAAAAATAAGAAACGGCTAAGCTGCCGTCGCCCTTGCCAATCTAAATAAGGTGGCTAAAGGCAATGCGAAAGGAAAAATGCGAGCGTGGGAGGAACGAGGGAAAAATAAAGAAAGCTGGCAAAGCAATGCCGGGAGCCAAGAGCCAAAGCTGGCGGTAAACGCAAAATAAAGTCATCACAAACATATTAGCAGCTAAAAACACCTGAGCAAATAGATTTATATGCACGATAAAGCACAGAGTAATTTCCCCTAGATCCTGTCAACCACCGCCCACCAAACAGCACCATGCGCCGAGCGCCGAGCGCCGAGGACCAACCACCAGCCATCTTGCCCATCTTGGCCTACACGACGCCTGTTGCCTAAGCCGCAAAGTAGCTGGCAAGCACAAGATAACATCACTTTATTGTAAGAAAGTTAAAACACAAAAATGCAAGCTAGAGTCCCAGCTGCGGGCCCGAGTATGTGTGCTTTCGGTGTGGCACTAAAAAAATATCCGAAAAAAGCAAAGTACCCTGGCGGATATTCTGGCCGGGAAACAACAAAGCCAAAAAGGTGGCGTAAAACTTCTCAATGCCGTTTGCCGCTGTTTTACGAGCCATTTCCGTTTTGGATGCTGCTCTTCCGCTCACACTCGCACGCCCACTCCCTGTTTTAGGTGTGAAATTATAAAATTTGTAGCATAATTCTAGGCTGCGCGGCCGCCGGTGACGGCAAGCGGAGCACGCGTGCGTCCACGTTATAAATACCTAGCCGTACATAAGTTCGCCGGGTCGCAGTCACAGTCATAGTTACGCCCGCGACTCCACGGGGAATTCGGCCAGTTTACGACTCCGGCAAGTGCACGTCAGGACACACACGTAACGCTTTTATTTCGTACTTAGCAGGACATTTTTGTGCACTTGCCTGGAGTGGAATTACTCTCACTGGGGACTGGCGAAATCAAGGCAAAACTTGACTTGGTTCTATCACACGGTTACAAATTTGGCATCATTTTAAAGTTGGTAAAGTTTTCCTTATCATTATACGATATAAAACTTTATCAAGTTCTTAAAAACATGATTCTCTTAAATTGAAATGTAATGCTTCTTTTGACGAAAGTGAACTTGGATTCCCGATTAGAAAGATTTCCCCAATGAGTTGTCGAGTGCATGGGAAATTCGTTAGCCGAAAATGGCTGGCCGCGTTCCCCCTTCTATGGATATATTTTTTTTTGGCCAACAACTGCGAAGCGGTGGGCGGTGGAAGGTCGACCCAGGCCATTAGCAGAATGCTTGACAAATAATTAGGGCAAAAACTATTAAGTTGTCGCTCGTGCACCCACACACACGCGCACATGACTGATGACGTCCAGTGAAGGATGAAGCGGAGGACTCGAATTGACATTGCTCAACATGCCAGTCAAGTTGGCGACCAAAGTTCAGGCAAAAACGGCAAAGATTTGTCGCGGCTGGCAACTAAAAAAGTTAATTGCAGTTAATGACGACATTAATCACAAGAAAATGAAGCCGGGCGCAATGACAATAAGCACAAAGCGACAAATGAAGAGCCAACTTGAAGGGTCCGCTGCTGAGGATGAGGCACTGTAAAAAATAAGTGGAGTAATTATGCATCTTCACTTAAAAAAAAGCAATTAAACATTGAAAGCTTTTATTAAGCACAACGTTGCAATGTAATGATGAAAATTTTAATAGTAAGCATAAGGATTAATATTACCTATACACGAGTCGGAAGTATTTCCCTTAGTGTTTCTATGCTGACGCAGTTCCTGCTGTTATTTTCTGTTGCTGATGCTGATGCTTGTTGAAGGCGAGTCCGGCGTGCCAGGCGTCTATTAACACCGATACCCAGGACTTGGCCACTCCTCGCCCTCACAAAGGCGCCAAGACAATGGGAAAGTTGCGTCAGCTCAAGCTCTCAAGCTCTCCAGCTCTGCAGAGCCGGAGCGCAACAAGCGGCAACAGGAAGTGAGCGCGTAGTAGGAAAAGCAATTTTACTGCGAGTTTCCTCAAGACAAATAAGTCTGCTGGATCAAAAAGGACTTTCAGCCGGGACACAATAGAAATGAATTATAAGCGACAGGCGGGGCGAGGGTGGGTAGAGGACTGGGAGAAGGGATAGGTGGCGGTGTCAGCGATAATAATGAAGTAGCATGACTGATGATGCCGCCTTAGTGCAGCCTGGAAAAAGAACAACTTCGGCGAGGTCCATTGCGATTAGGCGGCAATAAAGGCAGCGACAAGCCAGTAAAATGTTTTTCTTTGTTTTCCCTGCTCGCCGCCTTTGTTTTTCGCAGCTTTTGTGTATTTATTGCTTTTGTTTTGTTTTTTCTTCTGGTGTATGGAAATCAAAGTGGCTGCGCTGCGCTGCGTTTATATAATGAAAATGAGCTCGACAAACGCTCTCATAGTTGGCATTAATTAAGCGGGATTCCCCATGAACTTTTATTGATTGTGCTGACGTCGGGATGACAGGAATTGTCAGAGGGGCTGGAATGGGGAGGACCATGGGGGAATCCTCTGCCGGTCAGGTAAATGAGCTGCACGTACTCCAGCTATTGACGCACGACCGCACAATCCACAATCCAGCCGGGGATCTGCAGCTGGTGTTGGCTCTGGGTTGGAGGTGTCAAAACAAAGGAGTTTGCGGAATTTATGCAACATGAACATCTATAACTTATCCAATTAAAACTCAATAAACGCCGCCTGCCAGAGCCGGGCAAATAGATGAAGATGCCAAGCCAGGCACCCATCCAGCCAGCCATCCAACCAGTCTGCCAGCCAGTGGCATCTGCCAAGTCGAGGGCAGGAGCTTCCGTTCGGTTCAATAGCATCCAGGCTCCGTCCCTCGCCATCTTGGCTTAACACAGCGATTACAAGTGCCTTCAGCTTGTAATCCACTTTCGGAAATGCACCGCACACACTCTCGGATGCCCCAGCGCCTTTCTGCCTCCAGGACGAAGGAGCCCCGGGAGTGACAGACACAAATTGAAGATGACAAAATGTCTAAACAAGTGAGTGGGAGTATGTGTGTGTGTGCGGGTGAAAGGGCGTGGCAGCGAGCATATCTAGCGGAATAATCAATAAATTACACACCTGTCTGGCCACAGCAAATTTATATATCTCCCCGCATTGGCAGAGTTATGGCCATGACTTGGGGTAAGGAGCAGCAGCAGCATCAGCAGCAGGAGCAGAAGGAGCTAGATAAGACAAGCCGGGAGTGCATAGAAATATTTTTCACAGAGATTCCAGCGAGCGTCGGCGGCATTCCGCAGGTGCCGTCCCCACAAGATGCCACGGAGCGGTCCTTGTCCTGTCGCACTGGATAGCCCCGGCCGAGTTAAAGTCCTTTGCAGGAAAAGGTCCTAGCTGCACTTAGGAAAAATATTCTTCTTAAATTTTAAGAGGTAAATTGTTTTATTACATTTTTACAGATTTTTTAGGTATTCCATATGTTGTTTTAAATTAACAAGAAAACGATTTACAACGTTATTATATTCGTTATACAACGAATATTTATTTGTATGAAACTTTAAATATATAAAATATATTTTAATTAAATAATCAATAAATAATAATTTTGCAATCATTATTAAAAGTCTGCCACAAGGCTCTTAATCAGCTTTACTGGGCCATTAAGCTTTGACAAAGTAATCCGGTAAGTCCTCTTACTAAGTGCTTTATGTAATTTAAATTTCGTTCAAAATTAAATTTTGGGTTTACATTTTAACAGAATTTTCTTAAATTATAAGTAAAGCTATCCTGACTATCGGAGCCTTCGATTTCTGGCAGTGCACTTTTTCCGCTTGAGCCTTAATATTTCACGCTAGCTGGGTTTTCGATTGTGTTCAGCTTGGACTTGCCGTGGGCTTACCTCTGTACTTGTCTGGTAATTGCTCTGCCCAAGGGCTGGACCGGCGCTTTGCCAGGAATTTCTGGACAGGCGGAAGGGATGTGAAGGGCTGGGAACAGGAACACCAACAGCAGGAGGAGCAGGAGCTGCTGGCCAGGACTCGTGGCACTGAGTGAGTATTTGTGCGTGCCACACTGACAGGCAGCAATGCGAGGCGGCACTGAATTTTTGATTTATGTGCCTTACTTATGCTTTTACTTAGTTGTCTGCGGCGAGTTGCCTTCCCAGGCCGCCCTCTCCCCATCCTTACTCCCTCCATTCCACGAGTCTTATGGACGAGCCACCAAATTGATGCTAAGTGCTTGGGTGCGCGTGCGAAATGGGTTGGCAGGGAACTGGAGCTGGAACTGGAGCCGGAGTAGCTCCTGCCCACACGAGACTTTCACACACAATTCCGAGGAGCTGCACACACTCTTTAGTTCCCCGGCGCACACACACATTTACGCATATTAAATACCATCCTTGGAGAGTCATCAGCATTCCTCGAGCGGTTTTTATTTCCGTTTTCATTAGTTGCTTTTTACACAAGCGACACTCACCCACACAGCAGCGCGTAATAGCATTAATGTCTCGTTTACTTCTTCTCAGGACTCTCCGCTCTCTCTTCTTCTGTGAGTGTGTGTGTGTGTGTGTGTTATGTCAATGGCAGCCATTTCTATGTTTGCTCACGTATTCAGCTGTTGACATTCCAGTGCACTGAAGAGCTATAGCATCTATATGTACACCGGACACTGGGCGAGTGAAAAATGAAATGAGAAATCGTCTGCTATAATTTGCAGCATCAACAGGCGATTGTCGACGGCAATCAACAAAGGATTTCCATTTAGCAATATCCATGACTTGTCACAAAAGAGTCAATGCTATTAATTGAGTTCCGAGTTGAAAGAGCTTAAATGGATTAGTTCTAAAACATATTATTCGATATATGCCAATCCATCTAGTCAGGCATCTAGTAATACCACAAACATATTTTTAGAGCCATTATAAGATTACAATCAGCATTACCTCTCATATTTTTTATTTAAGTATAAGATTTCAGAAAAATTAAACCTTTCTTGGGTCCCAGAGCTGTTAGTAAGAAAATCTCAATAAAATATTTATTAACACTTTGGTTAATCAACATTAAAAGTTAAGCGGTACAAGGGTTTAACTTTCACGTCGGATTTAAATACTTACCGACTTGGCTGCGGAGCCGTGTGGGCCGGTTGGAGCCCGGATTTTTGGGCGCTAATCAAATCACGTACTTAGCTAAGTAAAATACATGCGCAGAGACCCAGAAGCAGGACCGCAGGAGAGCGGATGCCGAACTGAAGGCAACTCAAAAGTGCGCTACACATTTTGTACACTCCGCACTTGGTGGACTTGGCGGGAGAGGGGGGGTGGGGTTGGGTCCTTCTGCTCGAGGACGTCTCCCAAGGAAGCGGCACATTAATAGCTTACATCGGTATGTGCGTTTCTATGCCACATGTACACACACATGTGGAGAAAACTTTGATGGCACAAAGGCAAATTACGAGCGCATTTAAACTGGGGCGCGAGTGCTACTTAAATAACTCATTTAGGGGCCGAGTCCTCGGAAGAGCAAGGGAGAGGGGGCTGGCGCTGGAGGGGGTGAGCCCGAGTGTGCGTATGTGAGTGTGTGTGTGTGGGCACCCCAAATCAACAATAAAGTTTGTCATCTCAATTTGCTTATTACCAGCAGGCAACCACCGAACTTTCTTATTAATGGCAGGGTGATTGCAACGTGTCCCTGTCCTTGTCGCTGTTGCCAGGACCCCTGCAGTGGCTCTTTCCCTTACCCGCTTCATCACAGGATTTTGTGGAATGTGCACATGGAAAAAGTCCCTTAATATTGAATATTTATTAACTGTTAATATATGTTATTAAAAGAAACATTACTTATGCCATATCAATGATAAAGTCCCCAAAAACCTTCCCAAAAATATAAATTGGGTGCTCTCAAAAATATCTACAACCTTGACGACAGCTTTCTAAGAGGTATCCAAAGAAATTAAATGGCAATTATAAACCAAAATATTTCCGTGGCTCTTCAGTATAAACCCACTATTGACTGCAGCGAAAGTCCCTCCAAGGCCTCGGCTAATATTTGTTTGTTTTTCCCTCCGTGCAACACCGCGGCAAACTTTTAATTCTCGGGGCTCCCTGACCAAGGTGGGGCGGAATGCGGCCAATCCCCTCTTCTTGAAAAACCGCAAAATGGCAGCGCGAATGGCAGTGAGGTGTGTCCTGTGGCACATCCTTCCTGTGTCGCTGCCATGTCTTGCGGTTAGCTGCACGTCGCAAATTGCAGAATCCATAATTAGTGTCTGTCATGGCGACCCCGCACACTCGGCCAGCCCCGATGCCCCCTGCCGGTGGTCCTGATCCTGCTTCTTCTCCTCCGTCTCGTCCTCCCTTGTACCCCCGCAATTCTTCGTGCATCCGCGAAGGCGCGGCTGAGCTGCACTTGAGTGGCTTGGCAGCTGCTCTAATTGCAAGTAAATATTTTATGCGGCAAGCCAGTTTTAATTGCCAGCTGAAATAAATACGGAATCATTATAAAATTATTTAAAATGTGGCAGCCGCGGTAGAGGAGACGCGGTCTGGCCCACATTTGTAGTGGCAGCAAGTTTTAATGATGCCCCCAGCTCCACTCCAGGATCCACTTTCACATGCACTCGCACTCGCCCTGGCAGTCGCACTGCTCGTTTCTGGGCCGGATAAATGCAGAAATCACGCAAATTATCGAAACATGCGCAAGCACACTCAAACTCCTGGCGACTTTGCCGCATAAATCTTGCCAAAGTCAAAAAACATAAAAAACTTTGCCGGCGAATCGGTGGGAGCCGAGGCAGAGCCGGCGGAGAAAAATATTCTATAAATCTTGAGGTAGCCGTAGCAGCCACGAGTCCGTAGCCGTAGTCCGGGCACAAAGACCAACTTTCCACTGCCGCAAATTGCAAAACTTCAACATTATCGTATGAAGTGCGAACATGGCGCAATCGATTGGAAATCGAGGCAGCAGCCAGTTAAGGCCAGTTTTGGCCGCAGCGCCGCAATCAAGGCCCGCAGAGGCTGAGAATATGAAAAGAAAAATATTAAAACCGCAGAGAGTGATGGATAAATAATATTAAAATATAAAAATAAAACATTGCGTATACGTTGAGCTCTAGGTTTCTAAAATAAGTCTAGGCATAAGTTTATATTTATAATCACACTAAGAAAATCTTGAATCAAATTTTTTAATAAGTAAAACACACAATAAAACTTAAAAAATAATAATAAATTATAAAAAATAAAAAATAATATTTCCAAAGTTGCCCCCTGTGAGGGTTGAACTCACGGCCTTTGGTTTACGAGACCAACGCTCTACCACTGAGCTAAAGGGGCTGTTGATGAACCGCGTCAAATACCCGGTACATGCTAGCGCCCTCTACGATCATTCTGGATAACAGAACAGCCGCCTTCGCGCCAGGTGGCAACGCTGCTCCGTAACGTTAGAAGCAGCGCACAGCTTGTTCTGATTGGTTGCTTTTATCCGGGTTTTCATTTGCGTGTACGAACTGCGCTCGATCAACTGGAATATCAATTCACGGATAAAAAAACATCTAATTAGAAATATGGATATTCCGTGTTCTGACAATGAAATACATACAGATGTCACGATTTTTTATCGTTGGTCTTGAGCTTTTTACGACTCTGGCCGTAAACTGAAAAATAAAGACATTCAGGCCTGTTCTAGTTTCCACTTCCGCAAAATTTGGTCGGATTCGGATTTCCCTGACCTGTTCTAGTGTTCACTTCCGAAAAATTCTTACGGATTC
>JAEIIL010026034.1:0-15610 GCA_018905715.1 Drosophila lini | reverse complement strand
AATTGACCAGAAAATGTTCAATTGATGGGAAAAAAATACAATCATAGAAAAACATGGGAAGGCAAGGCGTAAACTTGAAACTTTAAAAGAGGAATAGTTTCTGGCCAACTAGTTCCGCATTCTTTTCACTGACTTTTCATTTTTGCTGTCACTGGGAGCAAACTTTGAGGACATAGATGCGGATTTTGCCCAAAGGAAGGAAGATAAGAAAGGGTGGGAAGGAGGGACAAGGACCCCGGAATTTATGTTGGCTGTCATCGGGACTTATTCGCTTTCGATTCGACTGCTGTTTTCGCCACACCAGCGTATTGATTGCCAAAGTTGAAGTGCACGTAAATTGGCCTAAAACTTTCTACAACTTGGCTGCGGTGCAGCTGAGGTGGATGGAGGCGGTCGGTGTGTGTATTAGGGCCTTTTCTAAAAGCCGGAAACTGATGCTGCATAGATATTTCTAAAAATATTTACACAACTTAGAATTACTATTTTTTATGATTTTTCCTTTGAGGGTTTTGTAGTAATAATCTTTAGAAATTTCTTGTAAGTCTTTAAATTTTTGACAGTTAAATCATTTATTTTTAATTCTTAAAGGTGACAGACTTATTAGCTTTCGCTAAATTTCCAGTAAATAATTTTGAAGTTTTATTTAACAAGAATCGAAACTAAATTCGGAAAGCTGAAATTTGTATATCCTTGCAGTTTGCCAAAGGACCATGGCTTCGAATCAAAAATCGATCAAAGCTCAGCCAAAAATGCATTAATTTCAGTTGCATGCAAATTTTCGGAAATTCGGATGGGCTGCTGCAGTGATGTTGTTGTAAAAGGGTTGTTGTTGCAATGAAGTGTTTTGTTTTGAGAAAAAGCAGCTGCTTGCTGAGAATTCTGTGCGCCTGGTAATTGGCTTTGAATTATTGCCAATTTTCCTCAGAAATTTCCTCGCGTTATTTAAAATATATTTCAATCATCTGGCAGCGCTAAGGTAGTGACCAGCAATCGATGCTATCGATATAGTTTTAATTCACGATTTAACTGTTTAGAATCGAATGTCTCCGACATTTTGACATCTCTATTTCATAAGAATTTAATTTTAGTAGAAGCCGTAAACAAAGACCTAACTCTGACGAAACACCACTGACTAAAGCGGAGCGAAATGTCCGTGAAGCACGACTGGTACCAATCGGAGGCCAAGGTGGTCATCACCGTGCTCCTGAAGAACGCCGCCGAGAAGCACTATTCGGTGGAGATCTCCGGGCAGCGCGTGCACATGACGGCGGACGACTACGAGCTGGACCTCGTGCTTCTGCACCCCATAGTGCCGGAGCGCTCCTCGCATAAGGCCTATTCCACCAAGGTGGAGATCACCCTGGCCAAGGAGACGGGCGTGCGCTGGGAGACCCTGGAGAAGCCGGCTGCCGCTGCCGCAGTGGCTGCTCCGCCCAAGGCCCAGGCCAAAAACTGGGATAAGCTGGTCAGCGAGGAGGAGAAGGTGGAGGAAAAGGAGGCCAAGGGCGAGGCGGCGCTCAACAACCTGTTTAAGAAGATCTACAGCTCCTCGTCGCCCGAGGTGCAGAAGGCAATGAACAAATCCTTCTCCGAGTCGGGCGGCACAGTGCTCAGCACGAACTGGGGCGAGGTGTCCAAGGAGAAGGTGACCGTGAAGCCGCCCGAGGGAACCGAGTTCCGCGAGTGGGACAAGTAGTGGGAGCCAAGCTAGAGAGAGAGAGATGAAGAGAGATTAACTAATATATATATATATTTTTACCACTTGGAGGCAAAGCAGGCCGACTATTAACACAATTAAACTAACAAAAAAATTGTTTTAAATAAATATGATTTAAGCATTGCATTTGTCGGGGATTTAGGTGTTACTTGGGGTTAATTTTTAATTATTTTAAAGTACTAATTATGCAGTCAAATACTAATATTAATGGCCTCCCTAAATGGGTATATATATATATATTTATACGACTATACCTATTCCCTTTTACCCAAACTCTTGGAACTACCCCCGCGCTCGCCTGTAACGTTCTCAGTGCGAACAGCTGATAGCCAGACCGGTCCGCAGATTGTCGTGTAAAGCAAGAACGCACAAAACTACCTTTTTTCGGCGCACAAACCTCTCCAAGACTCCAAAATGTACAAAAACCTGGAGGAGCACAACCGGCTGGTGAACAAGTACCTGAAGATCTTCTTCGTGGTGGCCCTCTACTGGTGAGTGCAACGTGTGCTATTTTCGGGTGCACCCCGGTCATTCCTCCCGCCGTTCCGCCACAGGTGCACCTCGATTCTGACGGTCTTCGTGAACAAACACCTGCTGAGCAGCGACACCGTTAACCTGGGGGCTCCACTGTTTATGTCCTGGTTCCAGTGCGTCGTCTCTACGGTCATCTGCTTCTTGATGAGCCGGCTAAGTAGGAAGTATCCGTCGGTCTTCACCTTTCCCGAGGGCAATCCGCTGGACATAGACACCTTTCGGAAGATTTTGCCCCTGTCCGTGCTCTACACGCTGATGATTGGAGCCAACAACCTTTCGCTGGCGTACGTGACGGTGGCATTTTACTACATCGGCCGCTCCCTGACCACGGTGTTCAGCGTGGTGCTGACCTACGTAATCCTGCGCCAGCGCACCAGCTTCAAGTGCCTGCTGTGTTGCGGTGCCATCGTCATTGGCTTCTGGCTGGGCGTGGACCAGGAAAGCCTCACTGAGGTCTTCTCCTGGCGGGGCACCATCTTCGGAGTGCTCAGCTCGCTGGCCCTGGCCATGTTCTCCATTCAGACCAAGAAGTCGCTGGGCTATGTCAACCAGGAGGTCTGGCTGCTCAGCTACTACAACAATCTGTACTCCACGCTACTCTTTCTCCCGCTAATCATCATCAACGGAGAGCTGGAGACCATTATAACGTATCCGCACCTGTGGGCCTCCTGGTTCTGGGCCGCCATGACGCTCAGTGGTATTTGTGGCTTCGCCATTGGATTCGTCACCGCCCTGGAAATCAAGGTGAGCTAAAGAGCGCATAGTCCGCCTGGTAACCGCTTATCTCACCCCATCGATACCGCCGCAGGTCACCTCGCCGCTCACGCACAATATCTCGGGCACGGCCAAGGCCTGCGCCCAGACTGTGATTGCCACCCAGTATTACCACGATGTGCGGTCAGCGCTTTGGTGGACCTCCAACGTGGTGGTCTTAGTGGCCAGCGCCGCCTACACGCGGGTCAAGCAGCTGGAGATGCTGCGCCAGCACCAGCAGCGGAACGCCGCCACCCAGAAGGCCTAGGAGAAGCAATAGTAACCGCCAAAGTAACGTAGACTGTTTAGGACTCTAGGAGACGTAAGTTTAAAGTATGCACAAGCGATCCATGAACAAGAATACATAGGCATGTATGACAACTAGTTGGTGGCCACGGCTTCTTGGGGCTCCTCCGCCGGTTCCGACTGCTTCTTGGCTTCCTCCTTTTTCACCTTTGTCGAGCTCTTGTCCCACATCTCCGGCACATAGACAAAGGGATCGATCTTCAGCTGCTCACTGCTAGGCGGGCTCTTAAGCAGAACGCGGGTGATGAAGCGACCCTCGCGCTTGGGCCTCATCGTGTTGACGTCCTGCAGCAGGTGCTGGATGTTCTCCTCCAGCTTCTGGGTATCCATATCCAGGGTTCCCACGCAGGCCGTTATCAGGCCGAAGTTCTGCTGGTACTCGTCCTTAGAGGCGCTGTAGCTAATGCCGCTGGAGAACTTGACGATCATCTCGGCGAGGTTGGTGCCCAGCGTCTCGCTCTTGGGATTTGGGAATTTGCGCTTCATCAGGCCGCGCAGGGCCACGAGTTCGGCCAGGATGTTGGGATGGGCAATGACGTACTGGTAGTCGGAGAGCAGCAGCTCGCCGCTGGTTATGTCCTTAATCAGTTCCACGCCGCCTACGAGGGATGCGCCCGCTTCCCGCGCCTCCAGGACTTCGCTCTGCAAGGAAACCGATATAGATCTTGAAACCTGGAATCTTCTGGGATGCACTCACGTTTCCTTTGGTAAAGACTATGATCTTGCGCTCCTCTCCGTGCTCAAACTTGTGCGGAATCATGGCCATGCGCTGGAAATTGTCCACAAACCGAGTGATTTTCTCGGCCTGCATGTTCAGCTCGATGTCCACGTTTAGAGGTGCCCTGGGCACGTTGTACATGCTAGGGTGGTGCGTCTCCCGGTGGCACTGGATGGCCTCCGCCACGGAGTACACCGGCCAGCGGTAGTAGCGACCCACATAACAGTCATCCTTGGGCACCTGCTTCCAGGAGTCGTCCACGTGCTTGTCCGCCCGTTTCACATTGATCCTGGCCACGGAGGAAGGTTAATCTCTGGCCAGGCACAGGGGCCACCTACTCACTTCTTGTTGCGCTGGTTGTGCGGTATGAAGCCCACTTTCTTCACCTCCACCTTGACTTTCTTCTTGCGGGCCTTCTCCCGGGTTCCCTTGCGGGCCGCCTCGCTCACTGCGGACAGGTGCAGCAGCCGGAGTGACTCCGCCGCCGGCTGCCGCAGGGCGAGGGCACGCATGGAGGACAGCACGGACTGCATTTCTTTCAAACTTCCTTGTTTATTGGCGTTTTCCGGCAACCAGGTTACGTATTCGCCTTGTGGGGGTGTCGGCGTTTCCCGGAAAATAGTTGTAAACACCTGCTTATTTTCGTGGCGAATGGCTAAGCACAATTTGCCATTCGCCACGAAAATAGACAAATTGGTGTTTTGCCATTAAGCTATTGGCGGGAAATTTGAATTTGATTTTTAAAGGAAAAGAACCGTTATGACAGGCAATTAATTTTATTTTTATTAAAAAGCAAAAGCTTGAACCATAACTCGAACTTGTATTTTCAAAATAAAAATGCAAATGAGCTATAAATAAAAACATAAAAGTTATATGGGATTTCCTTATTTTGACTGTTTAAAGACGCTTAAATTTTTTTTTTTTTTTATTAAATTATTTAGAGATATTAATCCGTTAAAATTTTTTTAGGCCACCACGATAACCCCTTGAAAAAACCAATCGTTCAGATATTAAGAGAAATTCTGAGAAACGAGAGCTAAGAGTAGAACAGCTCCCATTGCTCGCGTCCTCTCTAAAAATAAATCTCACATTTTCCGACTTTTCCGATGCGTACGGAGGAAAGCACTGGCGGCACAGCACGGGACAGTGCTCAGAATAGCTTCGACCGGCGCTACGGACGGACACGGAATTGCTTTTGGGGATCGGCCCCAGCGAGTGCGCCGTGGAAAATCGCGAACGAATTCCGCAGTGGGGGAGAGTGACAAAAGAGCCCCAGTGTGTGTGCATGGGAAAAGTGCAAGTAATAATTTGTTATTGTTTTTCGTTTCAACAAAAACAGCCCCGAAATAGACCGATAAAGCTAAGGAAAGCCAAGCTAAGAGGCGCCGCCGCCGAGAGGGAAAAAGAAAAAGTATCAAGAAAAATGTGTATTCAATGTGTGGCAACAGTTTTCGATATAACAACGCTGGCAAAGTGGCGAAACGCCTAGTGAAAGTATACACATGATGATCTCTGCCCGCACCCAGCCTCCACCTATCCTCCACCCATCCATCCTCCCACTGGAGCACACTGAGTGCGTGCGTTTCGCATAAATTGAAAATATTAATGGTGTGTAACCTAAAAAGTGGAATAAATGGTAATAAAGGAAGTGTGCGCACTTTCCGGCAATCCGTACCAGGGGGATGGGGATTGGGATTGGGTGTGTTGCGATCGCCATGGGGAGGCGCAAACAAAAGAGTGTCAGCGTTTTAAAAATAGTTCGGAGGCAATGCCTCTATTTAACGTGATTTTTGTGTGTTATTTGCTCCTCCGCGCGGACTGAGCCGTAAGCGTAGCCGTAACCGAAACTGAACCCATGGACGGAGTGCATTCCGGAGCAGTCTCCGTTCTCCGTTTCGGTTAAGTGACCACACGCGTGCGTATTTTTAGAAAGCAAAAAAGAAAAATATCCAAAAACTTTCGCACATGTGGGGAAACGTGCTGAAATGGGATTTTCGAACGAAATATTGTTTACATTTCGTGGATTTAATCGTTACACTTTAAGACTCGCCGCGGCGGCGGCGGACGTTCTACATTTGTCTTCCTCTTTTATAAACAATCTACCGTCCCCGTGCCTCGACTCTGATCTCTGATAATTCTCCGATTTTGCCGTCTTGTGTGCGTTTTTAGTGGCGTATCTGGCAGCGTAAACAAACAAAGCCCCAATTGAGCGATTGCCCCTTCTCCGTCAAGAGCCTCCGATACCGCGATGGATTGGGACAAGCCACCACCGACTCCAGCTCAGCAGCCGCCGCCGAAGCCCCGCAGGACCCGTGTCCGGCAGAATGTCCTGCATTACGAGAGCCTGCCCACAGCTCCGCCGGCCATGTGCGGCCGCACCGAGGAGAACATCTTTCAATTCCCGGCTGTGGCCTCTAGAGCACGCAATCTCTCCGCTTCGCCCAAGTTCGAGCGAAGGGAGGTCAAGGATCTGCCCGTGTGTGAGCGGGGCAAGCACGCCTGCTCCAAATGCCTACCTTACCGCGCGGACAGGGGCACCATTGAGCCGCTGAAGAAGCGCTTGAATTCTGCCATCGAGGCCATGGACGAACTGACCAGAACATATGCTCTACTAGAGGGATTCCTAGAGCAGCGACTGGCCACCATAGCGGACAACGAGGCCGGCGAACGGGCGGCAGAGCAGGAAGCCCAGATGGTGGTGGAGGAGGAACTGCCATCCACTAGTCAAGCTGCTAGGCAGCGTCCACCTGCGAAGCCGGCCAGGCTGAATACGACCCACAATGACACCGAGTTCGAGCTGGAGCACTCGCTCACCTGGCTGGAGTCGCTGATGGGCACCGAGGTGGTGCCACCCTTCAAGCAGGGAAAGTTTAAAAGGTAAGGATAATCCTTGAATTATAAAAACCCATTGGGTTCAGGGAGGCTTTTCCTTTTCATTCTTTTCTATGATTTTTTTATAAATTGATAACAAAATATTTGTCCTTTAAATACCTTTCTCTCCTAGAATCAGAGAGCGCAGCAAGTCCATGATGGATGACGATCTTAACATTTACATGAAAGCAGAGCGCTCGGGCTCCAAGCTAAGCACCTCCTCGTCGCGTCCCTACTTGTTGAGACGTCAGAGCACGTACAGTGACAACAAGGCCAAGGTCTCAAAGTGGACCAAAGTCAAGGCTGCCTTCAAGTGGGAGCGAGCCAATGTTCCCCCCTCTGGTCCAGGGGCGCCGGAAAATAGTGTCCTGATGCCGCTCAACCATGAGGTGGAGAGGTCTGTACATGGGTTAAAATATCCTTTCGAACTCCCGTTGATTCCTGTTTTTTTGCA
Organism: Drosophila lini; assembly: GCA_018905715.1. NCBI lineage: Eukaryota > Metazoa > Arthropoda > Insecta > Diptera > Drosophilidae > Drosophila > Drosophila lini. Next base: position 8,257 of record JAEIIL010026034.1, on the reverse strand, counting down.
GGTACCTTAAAGTTCCCATTAGCGTGGCCGCTGGCAGCAGCTCGGCGGACAGCATCATTAGCTCCTCCTCTGGGCATATTATGAGCGATACTGGCGGCACACCGGGCACCGTCAGCTCGGCCAGTTCTTTGGACGATCTCGAGGCGGGCTGTAGGCAAAATTTTCGTAAATAAAAGATATATAAAATATATATATATGTAATATTATATATATGAGTCTCTCCTTCCAGGTCGCGATTCCTCCAAGAGCGATACCCGATGCGATTCGCGCACCCCAAACTTTGAGGTGGAACTGCGCAAGTCCGCCACTGATGAACGCCTGGACAGCATCAGATCCTCTGCACCCCCTTTGGCAGCCAAGTCCTCGTCCAGCAAGTCGCTGCGCCGCTCCAGGGCCTTCTCCGACTTCGAGGTGCTGCCAGAGGATCATGTGGCGGAGATTAAGGCCACCAGCAGCCGGCGCCAGAAGCTGCCGCCCAGTCCACTCAATCTCAGCCAGGTTAACCAGATATATAGCTCGGACCTGCCGCAGCTGCACTCGCCGCTCAAGAGTCCCAAGGATTCGCGCATGCGTCGTGTCCACTCGCCGGGAACCTCCTCCGTGCCCAGCAGTCCTTCCAGGCACTCTGATTTCTTTGGGGAATTTGGTGGGTGGTGACTGAGGAGTACCTCCTGACCCGTACCGTAAGAATCTTTGTTAATTTTGAGGCTTCTCTTGCAGAGAGCGAGGACCTGTCCAGTGGTGATTTCTCGGAGCCAACCACGCCAAATCGTAAGAATTTCCCTCAGAACGCAGATGACGAGGTATTTCAACATTATCAACTTCTCGTACTCAAACTAGATTCGGAGTTTAAGAACAAGCAGCGTGAGTTCGAGCGTTCCAGCGCCAGCAACCGCAGTAGGGATCTCCTGATAGCCCACACTCTAATCTCCCAGAGAGTTCTAACCGCTGTGTCCTCCAATCGTTTCAGGCGTCAAACTGGGCAGCGGTGCCAGCTCAGGAGGAGGAGCAATGGGACCCAGTGGCGGCGGCAGTGGAAAGCGCAGCAGCGAGGAGCACTCGCCCACTCAGCTGCTCCAGCACAGCGAGGTCATGTCCACCGACCAGCTGGAGCAGAATCTTACGCCGCAGTTCAAGAAGAAGCTGCACAAGTGGCGGGCCAAGCAGCAGAACTGCTCGGGCGGAGCCTATTCATCGGACCCACCGGCGGCCAGTCCCACGGCCAAGAGCCAGAGCAGCGGTGAGGTAAAACCCAAGATTGACTGGAACCTGTGGAGCATGGGCCAGGTGAAGCTCGAGGGCCAGGGACTGTGTGCATTGCCCGATCAGAAGGACCTGCCCGAGAAGTTCCAGAAGAAGTTGGGTAAGCAAGGTGTCTTTGTTCGGATTTTATAAATTATTAAAAATATAAAAATATTTTTTTTTGTGATTTTAGAGCAATGGAACCGCTTAAAGTGTGCTCCTGGCGGGGGCACCACCTCCGATAATGACTCCCTGAAGCGAGGCTCCAAGCACGGTCAGTCCACGAGAAGAGGATCCGACGATGACCGCTGGTACAAGCACAGGCCGCACGACAAGGAAAAGTCTGTACACAGCCGCAGTCCGCCACTAGCCTTGAAAATAATTATCTAAATCCTTCCTCCCGCAGATTGTCCCGCCTAAAGGCGATCGTGGCGCCCGATCACACCTCCAAAAAGATCGAGGTTAAGACCTCCGATGGCGAGGTAATGAAGTTCGAGGGCATCTCCAGGAAGTTCACCCGCAAGCTGTACGAGTGGGAGAAGGCCCGGGGCATAGGCCCGGAGGCCTCCACCTTTGCCCTTCTGCATCCGGGCTACTGTCCCATCGATGTGCGAAGGATCAACAAGGAGTGCCATAAAGGTTGTCCCCAAGATTCACATAGACTCTGGGCTAATCTCTTCTGTTTTACAGCTGCCGCGGAGCACTCGCCCACCCTCAGCCGCTCGCTCTCCCTAGATAGCGTGTCGCCAAACTGCCAGCCCCTGCCTGCTATCTCCCAGCAGGCCTCTTCCCTGTCCCTCAACGACGTCAACGATCTCAAGGAGATCGAGGACAGTGCCGACGCCCTCACCGATCACGAGTTCAAGAAGTACGATGAGCCAGAGGCAGTCATGGTCGAGGTGGAGGAGCACATCCACGACACCGCCTCGCCCCTGGTCACCGCTCACACCCTGGTGGAGCAGCAGACGCCCATCTACAAGTACGAGGAGGTGCAGTGCAACGACTATGTGTAGGTGTCGCCGCGGAACCTCCGCTCCCACAGCATCTATATCCAGTGAATTCCATTTTTCCTTGCAGCAACTCTCGCCGCGTGCAGAGCTTCGAGTCGCACACAAATCTGGCCCCATTGTTGGGAGCTCTGAAACGTGCCGACGACCTATTTGGCCAACTGAGGAATGCCTCGCCCGACCTGCCGGAACTGCGGGACTGCCAGGCCGCATTGCTGAGCATTCGCAGCATATATCCGTACTACTCCAATAACCTGATGAAGGCGGGCGTGCTCAACGCCATATCGGATGTCCAGAGCGAGCTGGGACGGCTCTCCGAACTGGTGAGCTGCCTAGGATTGCTGAAACTCATGAGAAAATAAATAAATCCCTCTTCGCAGAGCCAGAAATCCCCTCTGGATGAAGCTTGTTGCCAGGAAACCATGCAGGAGCGAGCCCTGGAGTACCTGGAGGAGCTCCAAGGGCTGCACGAGTCCCTGCAGTGCCTCAAGCTAAGCATACGTGAGGATAACCTGTACAGCTTTAAGCCTTTCCTTACTACTTTCTCAACTCCCCAGAGGGCGGAACGAATCGCTATCCCCGAGACATTGTGCCGGACATCAACATCACCAGCGAGGATGGCCAGCAGTTGGATTCCAGCTCGGCTTATGCCACCTGCGACAACTCTAGCCGGGATCGCCTGGCCCAGGACGATAACAGTGCCAGTGCGGCCTCCCCCATGGAGCACGAGACGGAGACTAGCACCACCACTGGCACCCTCTGTCGCTCTAGTGCGCCCACTACTAATCCCGGTTCCCTGGCCAACGGAGGAGCAGGCACGAGTGCATGTGCCAAGAAGAAGCTGCTGCGTCTGCGCAAGATGGGTTCCCGGCAGAACAGCAAGACTGAGAGCGACAGCAGCGATGCGGACACCCACTCGGTGCTGGAGACCCCGCGTCGGCTGCGTCGGAAGAACTTCCGGATGAAGCAGCGCTCCTTGGACGATGATTTCCGGCTGGGATCTACAGCGCCGGCCAATGAGGCAGAGGAAATCGTCTACGGTTCGCTAAAGGTCAGACCGGGACAACTTATCGAGCAAAGTCAATGCGTGGCTCCAGCTCCAATTTCCGCCTCCACTCCCTCCTCCTCGACGCCATCTACGGCTGTCACTCCGCCTCCCACAAAGGTTGGTGCCTTTGTTCCTCCTCCGCTGCCGGAGACCCACAACCGAACCTACAACACCAATGCCAATGTCTTTGTGAAGACCAAACGCAAGCTGTTCACCACCATCCCGGAGCCCAGTGCGTTCGAGGGCATAGCCGTAATCGAGAAGGAGCTGGACAGTCCTCTGGAGGAGCAGCAATCAGAAAAGTTGGAGAATTCCGAGAAATTGCCGAAACTGGAGAGATCCAAGTGCCATCCAAGACCTCTTAGCCTGTACAAATCCATCAGCTTGGAGCGCATCTCTTCCTCGCAGCAGCCATCCAGGGAAGAGGTAAGAAAGAGCCAGAGCAGCGAGAACTTGCGTCGGGGATCTCTCTTGGTGCGTCCACCTCTGGCCAGCGATAGCATGCAAAGACTGGCCGAGTCCAAGAAGTTGGAGAAGCAGCAGGACCTGATGGCCAACCCCCCGGTGCCGGTGCCCAGGAAGGCGCATCTCTACAAGAAGAACTCGCTGCACAAGTCGCACAGTGCCACCGTTGCCAACAAGATTGAGCACAAGATAGCCAAGACTGGCTCTGGATCGACCTTCTCGAGGGCGCCCCCTCCGCCACCGGTGTCCCTGCCCTTGGTCTTGCCCAATAAGGAGGACAATACCTTGCCCCGCATTCAGAGAAAGCACCCGAACACGCCCACCAAGGCCAAGCAGTTTGAATTTCCGCCAACGCAGATCCTGGCGCCGGAGCGCCCAGCCACGCCACTGTCAGAGCGAGCTATCCGCCTTCAGTTGGCGAAGGCGCAGTTCCTGCAAAGTGCACCGGTCACGCCCCTACAGGAACCTCAGACACCGCCGCCCAAGGGCAGCGACTCTGTGGTGCTCCAGAAGAGTATCAGTGCGGGCAGCATGCGGGCTACCGTCCAGGAGCCACCTAAGCAGCCGCCAGCCTATCAGGACGTGTCCACGGATCAGGAGAGCGTGGGCACCTCCAGTGCTTGCGATAGCTTACCCAGAGCAGTCAGCCGGAGTGCCAAGATCTCAAGTAAATTGGGCTTTGCCACGCTCACTTCGAAGCTGAGAAGGGGTAACAAGAAGCCCAAGGAGACGCCCGCCACTTCCGGACCGGGAAGTGCCCTTTCCGCGCTCTGCCGGCAAACCCTCATGGCCGATGCCATACCGCAGGCCTTCGGCATCACCGCCGGCGCCTCGGCAGAGAAGCCACCGCCGAGTCCAACGGGTCGGAATGTCCTCAAGTCGCACAGCACTCCGCAGGCGGCGGGTCCACCGTCCTCCATAAATCTCGATGGCCTGAACAAGTCCCTGAGCGAGCAGTACGTGCGCCAGCTGAAGGAGAGCGACGTCTAGTCAGCGCTTTCCAAGTCCCAAATCCAGAATCTAGTCATAGAGTGATATCTGTAAATTGTCCGAGTGCATTTTAGGATCAGGAAAGAGTCCTGTTAGCAGGACTACAAAAAAATATATACAAAATATAATATTAAGGCTAAGAATCCAAGAACAAGTGGCAGCCGGGCTCCGTCAAAGGAACGATACTCAAGTGGTAGCTTTTGCTATGTAAATGCAACAGATCCAAAGATATATCTTTATTTTCTGACACATTTTTCAGGTGGAATTACTAAAACGTCATTTTAAAATGTATAAATTGGATTTTTTTTAAGCCGAGCTAGGAACTAATAAATAAAATTAAAACTGGATTATTAATGTAAAAACGAAAATAAATTACGAAACTAAAAAAAGAAAATCTTTTTTGAAACAAGGTTTTAAATGTATAATTATACCAGAACTAACAAATTTATTAAATCGTTTTTAAATCTGTTAGCAGGGATGTTTCCTAAGCTGATACACAAACGAAGCTCGAATCATACATTAAATACATATTATTTTTTGGAAAATGTAGAATATGCTAAATATTTAAATTATATAGTGAATTATTTTTTAGCTTTGATTTAAATCAACATATTTTAGTTCGAACTTTTGGCTAAGGTATAAATTAAAGGTATTTTATTAATGCCAAATTTAAAAAAAAGGAAATTAAAATGAGTAGCTAATAAAATATTAAAACGTATATGCCATTATATCATAAAACAGTTTGATAATTTTGATATATAAAAAACATGGCCCAAAGACTTTACCCTCCTTTTTAAGCCAATAAGCCTTGACACCTGTAAATGCCATCCACATTTAGATACATATGTATATTTTCTCTTTAAAACTGTATTTTAATCACATTGATCAAGGCTAGTATAAGCTATATACATTCAATTCGTAGCCAAGTCGAGTATTATCGCGATGTAGATTACTCCGATAAGCTGTGGAAATTCCACACTGGCTTATCTGTGATCCACATAGTCGTCGTCCAACTCCTCGTTGTCCACATAATCGTCATCATCTCCTTCCACATCGTTTTCGTAGGGTATTTCCGGAGGTTCTCCGCCGGTATTCCAGTAGCGATCATCCTCCGGGTGGGTAAACTCGTAGGTCACCGTCTCGGGATCCACAAAGGTGATGCAGGTGGTGAGGTTCTGGAGCGATTCCACCATCTGTGGGACGCTGTTGACGAACATCACGCCGCACTCCACGGAATGCTGAGCCTCTGCCGGCAGCTGGGAGTTGATCTTCCCGTACACATCGATGCCCACGGCTATGATGTCGTGGACCCTTCGGATAGCACTTAGAGCATTCACCGTTCCCGAGAGAATCTTGCCAACGGTGGTCTGCTTGGCGGCGATCTTCTTGTAAATCTTCACCAGGCCGCCCACGTTGCGTTTCACCTCCTTGACGGCGGCCACCGTCTCATCCTGTATCCTCAGGACCAGGGCCATGGTGTGGGAGTAGCAGTCAACGCCGTCGTTGATGGCCTGCAGGGCCACAAGGAACTCGGGAACCATGGAGTAGCTGCAGTAGGCCGCCTGACTGCCGCGACCCCAGTAGTTCCACATAAATCCCAGTCCGGCAATGGCAGCCGTCACGATCTTGGGCTTGTTGAGCTTCAGCAGATTGGTCTCCAACGTAATGGCTCGCGCCACTAGGTCATCGATGCCGAACTGAGCCTCGTCAATCACATCCTGCACTATATCCCTGAGGTCCTCAAACTCCGCCCTCTGATCCGACGAAAAGTCCGGACTAGGTGCACCCATTATCTCTTCCACGGTGGGCAGTTTGGTATCGTAAACGACTCTCGGTTTCTCATCCAAGTAAATGGAAAACTCCCGGCGGAAGTCCTCGAAGACCTGCAGGTAGTTGCCATCCAATTCCGGCTCCTTGATCTCACTTTGGGCACTACCATCGCCCTGCTGGAACTTCAGGCTGTACAGGTAATCGTACTGGGACTGCATCTCCCGGTAGAGCGGACGCAGTGCCTTCACCTCATCGCTGGACAACTGCAAGTCCACCAGTTGCTTCTGCAGGAGACTCTCCAGTTCCCGATGGGCCTGGCCAGAGCCGCAGCAGAGCAGCAGCACGCCGGCCATCAGGAACAGCGCTATTCTAACCATCTTGCTCGGGCCACCAATAGACTCCAACTGGCCAAAGGGGGACCAGGACCATTATCTAGGGAACTATGGCTCGTAAAACATTATCGCACTTGGATTTCCTTAAGTGGCCACGGGCTGATTACGCTGCGATAATCGCTGCTTATCGCAAATATTATGCTATATATAACAGCCGCACTCCAAGGGGCAATGTTTCGGTAAACAAATTAAAATTAGCTGGGAGCTTTTTATGAATGGAGAGAGGAAAAGAGAAAATATAGCTTAAGAGAAATTAAAAATTAATGTTAATTCCATTTTGCATTAAACTTTATTTGGTTTTGCCTAAACCACAGCACACTCCTCGATCTGAGCAAAGACCTCATCAAACTCCATTTTCAAATGATGGTAAAAGAGACAACTCGGTGTGTCCAGATCCTCCATCTCCATCTCCAGCAGGATATCGTCACAGAGCTCGAGGCTTCTGACCAGACGCTGCCTGATGGACCCGATCCCGGACACCGTGCAGAGCAGGACTCCGGCATGGTTGAGACCAGCCTGCTTCAGCTGCCAAGTCTTGCAGGTCTTGGCTATTCCCTCGATCTCTTGCGAAGCCCTCCCCAGAAAGCTGGCCTCGAGTACGATCTCCTGCTCGAAGTGCTCCATGATGCTGTCTAGGGAGTTCCGGCAGATGCTGTACTTGTCCACCAACTCCCGGTTAAAGTGGGCCACCTGGAGCTCGTGCTTCTTAGAGCACGCCCGCCACTCGGCGCTGTACTGACTGCCAAAGAATCGCTCCAGGCGGGCACTTGCCTGGCGCTGCTGCTCGTCGAGAGTGTTTAGAGCCAGTTGCAGTCGCTCAGAATGGTCGTAGATGGCCTCCTGGGTGCGGTTCCATATGGCGGCGGCCTTCAAACTCTCGCTGGATATAAGTTGCTTAGTGGACTCGTAGAGGGGACCATTTCTGCCCCAAATCCTTCGGCCCTGCCCAGGCACCTGTAACATTTGGGGGAGGGTTTTAATTCCACGTTTTTATTCCATATTTTATCCGAAATATTTATTACACAAAATAGTGCCAGCAGCAGAAGCAGTGAAAATGGTTCTATTCTCATCTTGAAACTGAATCAAACTGATTTCGGCAAAGATATATGTTTCATATTCATATACTACGTATCTGATTGATATTGGTAGTTCCGTTTAGGGTAGGTTAGCTGTGAAGAGAATTTTGTCTTCTAAGAGTTGTCATCTCTAAGTGTACTGAACAAATAATAAATTTGTTGTATAACAAAAAGATGTTAAATTACATTAAGGCTATACGAAGTTTATTTATTTATTTATTTATTTATTTATTTATTTCGCCAATGGTAAACCTTATCTGGCTACTT